>MU795097.1:0-59107 GCA_027886305.1 Lentinula aff. lateritia
ATTTAACTAATAAATTGACAGTCAAATATCTTTATCTAATCTACATGATATCCAGGAAATTTCCACGGCTGAAAAAGATGCCATCCCCCCAGTGATTGTCTAGTGACATCAAACCCACATCTCTTTGACTCGCGCTATGGGTTTTCTCCGGAAGGTCACTCTAGATTTACCGTTTATGGTGCAACCCGTCGTTACTTGTATGCATGCAAAACCCGTGCTAATAATATCACTATCGCTTCACGCTGGTGTTGATCTTTGAATTCAATGCATAAAACGATATCGGTGCCGCGGGGCTTCCAGCAGCAAGGTAACTGAATGTCCAACAAATTCCGGAAAGGCTCAATATCATGGACTATTGCCTGCTACCGTATGGATTGCCCGGTGCGCATGATTAAAGTGTCTTCTACTCTAAGATAGTGCTCACACATCAATAAAGCTTCTTGTTGCGAAATATCACTAAGCTTGCATGATCCATATGCTTGCTTGCGGTGATCCTGCTTCGTTGATCCTTCTTGACGTTTAAAAGGATGCGTTATTAGACTTCATCACTTAGGACTTCGGCTTCAGACCACTTCCCCTCTTCATCAAGATGTTCTCTGCCGTCTCCTTGTTGGCTTTTGTCACCCTCGCATTGAACGTCGTTGCTAACCCAGTTGTCATCGACCGCTCCCCGATCCTCTCCATCCCTCTTACGAAGATCCACAATATCACCAGTGGACACAATTTAGTCGCGTCTGGCCTCGCAAGAGCACAGAACTTCAAGGACCGTGCCAAGGCTCATGATCTTGCAGCGGTCAAGAAGAGGCAAGCAGAGCCCGTTATCAACGAGGTTGTTTCTTACATTGCCTCCGTGGGAGTTGGCGCGAGTGACACACAGTGTAAGCAAGCTCTTGAGTCCTTCGAAATCATTTTACTAAATTACGAATGATTCAAGACCAATTGATTGTTGACACGGGAAGTAGCAACACTTGGGTGGGCGCAGGTACGAAATACGTCGCCAGTTCAACCTCCACCGACACCGGTGACCGGGTCTCTGTCAGCTATGGGTCTGGAGAATTCTCTGGTCGGTGGTCATTATTGTTGCAATCAGGAGCTCCCTTCCTCATGTAGAGACTGTAGGAACGGAGTACATCGACAAAGTTACCCTAACCTCTTCGCTCGTGATCACATCTCAATCCATTGGGGTGGCATCCTCATCTGAGGGCTTCGAGGGTACAGACGGTATTATAGGGTAGGCAATCTGCTTTCATCAAACGGTAATCATTCATGAAAACATTCTCAGGATCGGCCCCGACACTTTGACAGAGGACACCGTCAGCGGTGTCTCCACCGTGCCCACTGTCACTGATAATCTTTTCACCCAAGGCACTATCGCTGAGAAGGTTGTCGCTATCTCCTTTGAACCTACCACTACGGATGAAGTAACGAATGGTGAACTGTTCTTTGGTGAGTTCTTCGAAAAAAAAACCCCCCAATCACTTTGTTAAGACTGGTTTTCAGGTGGTACTGACAGCTCCAAATTTACTGGGGCCATCACCTATACGTGAGTGTCTCATATATATATAGCTTGAAGAGGATGAGTATTGAAGTTCCAATGCGCAAGAACTAAGTCTGGTGATTACTGGGGTATCACCCAGACTGTGACTTATGGTTCGACAACCATTCAATCGTCTTTGTCTGGAATCGTCGATACGTAAGTCTGAGGCACTCATTTCTTTCCTCAGTGTGTTAATATACCTTCTTTGCAGAGGAACTACCCTCCTCTACCTTGAGGAGACTGGCTTCAATAAGTACATCAAGGCTATCGGAGTAGGTCACTCGATCGTTCGAAGTTTTATTCTTGGATGACCAGGCTTTGTAAAACAGGCAACTTTAGATAATGAAACAGGTCTTTACAAGATCACCACAGCCCAATACAATGCTCTTGAGAATCTTGTTTTCACAATCGGCGGTGTAAGTTTGAAACCAACTGGTCCTGTGAATGATCGATAACGTCTTCCAGACCGAATTTTCCCTGACCCCTAACGCTCAAATCTGGCCAAGATCTTTGAACACTGCTATTGGAGGAAGCGCCAGCAGCATTTACCTTGTTGTTGCTGACCTTGGTATATCGTTTCCTGAAATCTCACACGACTCGTTCTCATTTTTCTTCCACGTAGGTGCTGACGAAGCCGGCTTTGACTTTATCGATGGCTACGTTTTCCTTGAGAGATTTTACAGTGTTTTCGACACGACGAACAGTAGAGTAGGATTTGCTACCACCTCCTTCACAGTGAGTTTTGAAAAAAGATCCAACCCTCGACAAATTTGTTAACTTCATTGACAGACCGCTACCACTAATTAAGTAAATGCTTGTCTACTACTGAGAGTATGTAGGAAACAAATCTGAGAATTGGCCTAGTGGCTACTGCATCATGCGCTGACTTATATATCCGCGACTAAGGCTACGAAACGTATCCATCAGGCGGAACCCTCCGATCCTATGTCCATACCTGGTTCCTCCCGTGAATTAGACGCATTGGACAAGACCATTCGTACACATCGCGCAACCGTGGGTACTTCTGGGGCCAGCCAGCGAAACATATCACGGCCTACTCAATTCATCGATGATGATGAACTAGAGCGTATCTCCGAAGAAGGTTGGATGCTGATCCCACTTGGCGGACGGGAATGCCTGCGATCGCACGACTACTCATGCTAAAACGTATCTCCTGATTATGGTTGTACTCTTAGTCTAGGATCCTCCGCTTCCCTTTCAATCCGAATCAATCCGAATGAAGCCTGTTTGAGGATGGGAGCAATCACAACTCGTATCGTCTTCAAAAAGGTGCCAACTTTTGACTGGGAAAGGGCCCCGTACCGAGGCACTGACCTTGCCTGGATTGCCTCACTTGGCTTCATTTCACAATAGCATACAACTTAAGGATATTTACTCGGGAGACTAAAATGAGGTGGTTGGGCATTGTCAGAGCAATGAGCAATGATGGGGGGACACGCCGGGCCGAGAAGGAAGCTGTGCTGTGGCATATTTGCGATATGGAACGAAAACTGCGTCAATTAAAGATGGCGAGAAACCTAGCCAAGCAGGGTGACCAATCAAGCTCAAGGCCCGCTGGTCAACCTCACAATTATACAACATTCGGGGCTTTGGTGGCTGGCCCTATCACTGGTGCTGAGGCCTGAGGATTTACTCGGGAGAATGACTACTCCTATCGACGTCTGACGCCCGATGCTGGCTGATGCTCCATAATGCCGCTTTTGACAACAAGTTGAGGAAACACAAGAACACGTGAAATTTGGCTAAATCCGTTGCTGTGAGACCTTTTGGCGTTTGGAAACTAAGGCCACTGAGGCTCACTGAGGCCTCGAGGACTTCTCACCTTCAAGTTGAGTCAAATTGAAACGCACTAATGTCTCTGCACATCCAATTTCAAGAATTTCGCTTTGATTCTCTCTCCATTATCGTTTTGAGCTAACGTTTGATGAATCAAGCAGGAGTCGCGATGCTGCGCCAACATAACTGGACCGATGAACAGGCTTGAACAGTTTTCGGATGCAGCGCCTGATCATGATGGACCGGTTGATGCTTGCCTTCTCTCGATAAAGCATATCGTCACAAAGCCGAACAAACACAGCATGAACCGTCACAACTTACAGCGGTTCTTCTTCGCTGCCCAAAATGTATGATGCTATGGTATATAAGTAGATTTTCCGAGGCTTGTTGGATCCAGAGCTCTGGAGTCAAACCTCTTCGCTCCTTCGCACAAGATGTTTTTCCCCGTATTACTATTGGGTTTTGTTACCGTCGTTTCAAGCGTCGTTGCTAACCCGGTTGTCATCGACCGCTCCCCTATCCTCTCGATCCCTCTTACGAAGATCCACAATATCACCAGTGGACACAATTTAGTCGCGTCTGGCCTCGCAAGGGCACAGAACTTCAAGGGCCGTGCCAAGGCTCATGATCTTGCAGCGGTCAAGAAGAGGCAAGCAGAGCCCGTTATCAACGAGGTTGTTTCTTACAGTGCCTCCGTGGGAGTTGGCGCGAGTGACACACAGTGTAAGCAAGCTTCGGAGTCCTTCAAAATCATTCTTTACTAAATCGCGAATGATTCAAGACCAATTGATCGTTGACACGGGAAGTAGCAATACTTGGGTGGGCGCAGGTACGAAATACGTCGCCAGTTCAACCTCCATCGACACCGGTCACCTGGTCTCTGTCAGCTATGGGTCTGGAGAATTCTTTGGTCGGTGCTAATTCTTGTCGCAATCAGGAGCTCCCTTGCTCATGAAGAGACTGTAGGAACGGAGTACATCGACAAAGTTACCCTAAGCCCTTCGCTCGTGATCACGTCTCAATCCATTGGGGTGGCATCCTTATCTGAGGGTTTCGGGGGTACAGACGGTATTATAGGGTAGGCAATCTGCTTTCATCGAACGGTAATCATTCATGAAAATATATCCAGGATCGGCCCCGACACTTTAACAAAGGACACCGTCAGCGGTGTCTCCACCGTGCCCACTGTCACTGATAATCTTTTCACCCAAAGTACTATTGCTGAAAGGGTTGTCGCTATTTCCTTTGAACCCACTACTACGGATAAAGTAACAAATGGTGAACTGTTCTTTGGTGAGTTCTCGAACAAAAAACCCAAACATTTTGCTAAGACTGGTTTTCAGGTGGTACTGACAGCTCTAAATTTACTGGAGCAATCACCTATACGTGAGTGTCTCATATATATAGCTCGAAGATGATGAGTATTGAAGTTCCAATGCGCAGGACCAAGACTGGCGATTACTGGGGTATCACCCAGACTGTGACCTATGGTTCGACAACCATTCAATCGTCTTTGTCTGGAATCGTCGATACGTAAGTCTGAGGCACTCATTTCTTTCCTCAGTGTGTCAACATACCTTCTTTGCAGAGGAACTACCCTCCTCTACCTTGAGGAGACTGGCTTCAATAAGTACATCAAGGCTACTGGAGTGGGTCACTCGATCGTTCAAAGTTTTATTCTTGGATGACCAGGCTTTGTAAAACAGGCAACTTTAGATCCTGTAACAGGCCTTTACAAGATCACCACAGCCCAGTACAATGCTCTTGAGAATCTTGTTTTCACAATCGGCGGTGTAAGTTTGAAACCAACTTGTCCTGTAAACGATTGATAATGTCTTCCAGACCGAATTTTCCTTGACCCCTAACGCTCAAATCTGGCCAAGATCTTTAAACACTGATATTGGAGGAAGAGCCAGCAGCATTTACCTTGTTGTTGCTGACCTTGGTATATCGTTTCCTTAAATCTCATACGACTCGTTCTCATTTTTCTTCCACGTAGGTGCTGACGAAGCCGGCTTTGACTTTATCGATGGCTATGTTTTCCTTGAGAGATTTTACAGTGTTTTCGACACGACGAACAGTAGAGTAGGATTTGCTACCACCTCCTTCACAGTGAGTTCACAAAGAAGTTGCGTTGCTCATTACCAATGATTTGCTAATTTCACTGACAGACTGCGACCACGAACTGAACGATGTCCTCCCCCTGGTTTTAACCGTTGTAAAACGATGTAGATGTGGGTTGACGAGAGGTCGGGTTGGTTAATTTGAAGATTTAAGATACAGAATATGATGTGAAACGATTCAATGTTGGTCGAAGCAAGTCAGAACGCAGCGTCGGTTGACCCTATATTCACTGGGACGTTCTCTTTCCCATCCGGCGTAAGCTTTCTCTTCCTGCTCGCGCGAAGTCGGGCATTCAATCCACGCGAGGGATCCTTCAGGTCCGACCTGTGGCACTCATGTAATTCAATCGGCCGGTTAGTGACCACTTTCAATTCAGGTCTCTGTCCTTTATGAGTCCCCAAATTGCTGCCTTTCTTTGTGGGTGTTACAGATGATGTCGATTCCTTCTCCGAAATTTCCGACCAGGCAGGAGGCGGAGAAACAGTGACCAATCCCGGAACACGTTCTTCCCAATCTGAAGGTATAGCCCTCGTCTTCGCATTGAGTGCTAATTCCACTGATTGGGTTGAGACGATATCTAAATCTTTGTTGAAATTTGAACCATTTGCTTCGGAGACCGGTATGCTAATACTCAATTGCGCAGGGTGACAACTGTTAAGAGAAGAGGGCGATTCGGAATTTACTTGAGCAAAGTAAGTCATTGGTTCAGATGAATTTGGAGTGGCTAGGACCGGCTGCTCGGTTTCACTTGTTTGATTACACGTAGAAGGTTTTGCGATAGGTAAGATATTTTTCGGATTCAAATTCGTGTTTGCCACAGAATCGGGATCAGCGTTTGGGACTCGTTTGGATGCGGTAGATGTGATAGAGGTTGAGACTAAGGACTTCATAGAAGCACCTCTAGCAATGGCGGGAACTATGATGGCTGATTCTTTATCTGCAGGTTTGTACCAAGGAATTCCTAGACCATTGTCTGAGAGCAACCGGCTGTCCCCACTGCTGTCAAGAGCACCCGTATGCAGGGAAAAACGTGTATGGAGAGGCTCGGATCGGGGATGCGCACCCACAACAGCGTCTGCGATCCGCCACAGACGGATTGAGGCCCTTTTGTTCGCGTCCGAAAGGCCGTGCAATGGGTGAGTGACGTACGGGTTAGATTGATCACGGGTGGGGGGCTTGGTTTTGGTATGCTTCTTCTTGATCACGGACAGAAGACTTAGATGACGGAGGCGGAGACGAGACTTGGAGCTAGCGGGGTCTTTGATGGAAATTGAACAACGATGATTCGCAAATGGCTTGTATGCTGGTTGGGAAGGGTCTGAAGATGGGCTACCAAGATATCTGCACAAGTCTTGAATTCGGCTTTCTTTCTTGGCTTGGTGAGATGCTTCAGGGTGTTTCAGAATCGCATCCTCAATGTCCGGAACAGCAGGAGATTGAATCTCAACAAGAACATAGATTAATACATTTTGAAGAATTGCTCCAAGATCATCTTCTTACATTTCGGTATTCGGCAGCGCGATTGATTGAGTTATCCATTTGTTCAATCTTCTTCTTTGTTGAGCCACCATGTATGATCCGAGAGCTGACATAGAAGATAATGGCGAGCGCTGGTATGATGGACGCGAAGCACAGAATTTCCGTTCCTTTGGAGATGACAGAACCAGATGCCACGCTAGTGTGTTCAAAGGTAGAGACAGCAGTAGTCATAGTAGGCATTCTTGAAATTGAAATGAAGCTAGCAATGGTGGGGATAGTAGAAAGACCTGTACAGTTATTGATAAGAGGGGGTCTGTCTGTTCGGACCAGACCCCCACGTGACTTTACTGAGCACGTGCGTCGCGCGCTCCCTAAGTTTTTAATGAATAATTTGATTATCATTATGTAAAGAGTCGAGTTAGCATCTCCAACATAGACGAGCCACAATATCTGTGAGTACCAACTGTACATCTGTAGCTCTAGAATGACACAAACTCGGTGTATCTCATGGCTGACATTGTTTTTTGATGATTTTTCGGTAGCCTTTTGCTTGCTCTCATCCGTCGAGACTTGTCTAAAAGACCTCCTGATCATCTGTTTTAACCTTCCCAATCTACCCAAGGTTTCGGTGGGCTCTCACCGTGACAGAGTTGGAAATTCTTGAACATGACGGAGTAAGTTGTACTCGAAACAACGGCGGCATCTGCAAGCAGCAGAATCCGCAAATGACAAAGAAGCTACAAGATCATCATACTATCGGAAAATTGAAGAGAGTATATGGGTCTCATGGCGTATATTTACCAGAAAAATGCCAGAGAGAAGGTTAGATTTTTATTTGTTCGTCATTATAGAAATTTTTGATCAATCGAGCATCAAGCCGGTGTGATAGGTCCGTGCCACTACTCCCGAATTCCGATGAATCGAGCACTAGCCTCTGGCTAGCTTGTGCTCCGGTTGCGGTCAGGTTTTGTCAAATTTGAATAAGTATGATTCGTTTCCTATTCTAGGAACACGAACTCCTGCCAGTAAAAATCAATACATTTGCTGCACACCGTTCAGCTTCAAGCGGCACTTGGGGAATTGATTTTTCTTAGAAACATCAACCGCTCAGTTCAACAAACAATAACATATGCGTACTGGGCCATGAGGTTTTGTCCGCCACTCCCGCTGGATCTTTCCCACAACTGGCGAGTAAATATCATTTCATGTCGTTGTATTCGATCTGCTTCTTATTTCGGCACATCGACATTCGTTGCACACTATGGATGTGATATTACTCGCCATTATCTAACCTACTCATCTCGAGTATAAAGGAGAGCAAGTGAGGAAATTACACTCATTGAAGTTCTTCGAGGATTTCATCGTCATGCACTCTCAGTCTGCACTCCTTCTTTTTGCTCTTTGCTTGACCAGCTCTGTCCATGCTGGAAAACGAGGATTGGCTTGGCCTTGGTGTCTGTACTTTTTGTCAACCGTTCTACGTCGGCCATTTTCTTACTGACTCGCTTCTGCTACAGACAACAGTCCCCTGTATGAGCTCATTCTTCACTAAGAAATGATACCGACTTATCATTGTTGCCATCCACAGTGACCCAGGTGTTTTGAACAATGGCGACGGCGAGGTTGTTGCGATGTGTGTTTTCTCGCTTTCGTCTTGTTTGAACTCTTACAAGTTGTATATAGTTATGACTGGGAGACCTATGCGCCCCCTACCTCTACAGGAGGCACGGGGGGACTCGGATTCATTGGGATGCAAGGCACCATGGATTCCGACTCTAGCCCTGTTGCCCAACTAGCTACCCGTCAAGCCCAACAAGGATGGGCTAGTACGTAGCTCTATATATCCTAAATCACTTCGGCATGCTTATCCTAGTCTGTAGCCGTCTTCAGCTTGAATGAGCCCGACATTAACGGAATCAGTCCTGCCGAAGCAGCTTCCTGGTATATCGAATGGGTTAATCCTCTGGTATGTGATCAACTGAACTCGTACCGCGTCATTGACACATCATTCGCCATAGGCTATCAAAAAAGCACTCCCGGCCGTTACTTCCAGTACAACGTCGGGCCAAGGTCTTTCTTGGTTGTCTGAAATGATCAGTGCTTGTGCCGGGGCTTGCTACTTTGACTACATCAACTTGGTAAGCTACACTCATTTCTGTGGTTTTCTTTGCTCAAATCGATATTTCTACACAGCACTGGTATGGGTGAGTATTTCGTGGTCTGGCTTATTTCTAGTTTGAATCGTGTTTTGACATTCTGCATTAGAACGTCTTTTGCTGAATTTCAAGCATACGTTGAACAAGCCCACAACCAATTTCCGGTAAGAAAACACCCACATATCTTTGTGAAAGACTAAGATTAACACTGACGCTCCAGTCGTATACTATCGTCATTTCTGAGTTTGCTCTAACTAATGGTGGTAACCAGTACGTTTTCCACTGATCTTAAATAAAATATGATGGCGCTGACCTCCTCAAAACCCAGAGTTGCATTCTTTGAGTCTGCGTTCCCGTTCCTTGATGGCTTGTCATACGTGCTTTTGTACTTCCCTTTCGTCGCTACATCCCCTGCCCTTTTGCAAGCAAATGATCCTGGTGCCGTGACGACGGTCGGAACTGGGTCTTGCCTGTATACTAATGCCGGTGGTCCCTCTTCTGTTGGCAACTTGATGTACTGATGAACTTACCGGGATATGATAATTATGGTAGCTATACGATGGCAATCTGGTGCTACCTATTAATCCCACAACATTTCGTAGACAAAATTATTGCAGTCGTCAAATAAATATTCTTTCCTCTTAGTCACTCTGAGCGTGATTCTCACTCAATCAAATATCACGTCACACCCGATGATGGGAGTAAGACGCGTCATTTTCGGCATTAATTCACTTTGGTTCTCCGAGGTTCTCCGTCGCCGATTCTGAGTCTAAGCTCTTCACGCAAAACGCCAATGCCTTGAACGTTGTTCGTTTTTCCCAATGTTCCAACATGCCTCGCTGCTGAGCCGATCCTCTTTACGGAGAACGTACACCACACAAATATCGCCACCTCGGTGGCAGAAGTATCTACGGAGAGCGAGCCTGGTAGCCTTCAGTGTAGGATCTTTCTATACCGCAGACAGGTTATTCAATGCGTCTTCAATAACACGGAATCTTAAAACTCTTTACACAGTATGCACATCGAACTTTTGAGAATTTCTTCAGCTGATCTTCATGTAGTGTGCTATGATAACAATAGATTATAAATTAAATTTTACAGAGGAAAAGAGCGACCAGATTCCAGAATTGCATACTCGAGTCGCTGATAGAATGTACAATTTATTCACTTCTAATGGAGGTCTTTATATCAAGATAGGTGCGTCGTCTTCTTTCACCTGTTAACCACCGAAACTCAATTATTCCTTAGGTCAAGCCATTGGTGCTAATGCAGCCTTACTACCTAAACCTATGCAGGAAAAGTTTGCCCGACTATTTGACGATGCACCCCAAATCCCCTATTCCGATGTTTTGCATGTTTTCAAATCCGAATTTGGCCGTCCACCGTGCGGGCCTGACGGTGTATTTGAGATATTCGAGGAGCAGGCTATCGCGAGCGCCAGTATTGCCCAAGTTCATAGAGCCAAATTACGGCCTCTCCCAGGTGATACAGAGGGAAAGTGGGTTGCGGTCAAGATTCAAAAACCGGACGTTGCAAAACAAATGAAATGGGATCTGGGCGCATATAGATTTGTTATGTATATGTTCGAGAAGTGGGCATTTGATCTACCGGTGTACTTCGTAGTTGGTGAGTCTTCTCAAGGGGTTTATCTCCCAGGAATCGCTCCTCATATTCCTCTTTTCCCGTAGATTTCGTCTCAGACCATCTTCGTCGTGAACTAGACTTTAAATTGGAGGCCGAAAATGCGAAGCAAACTGCGATATTTATTGCTTCAGATCCACGGCTCGCCAAGAATGTTCACATACCCGAAGTACACACATTGCTACCATTCTATGCCTAATATCTGACTCTGGATGCACTATGTACTTTCAGGTCTATGACGAATTCACCACCAAACGTGTAATGACAGCGGAGTGGATATCTGGTGTTCGCTTCAGCGATCGCCGTGGAATCAGACTTTTGATGGCGGAAAACAATAATCCCGTAGTCGTTCAGGCGACTGTACCCTCATTCGTGGACACAGTGGAAGACAATGCTCCTCCATCGTTTTCTTTTCCTCCCACACCTCTCAAAGGTGGCGTCCGAGCCGTGATGCAAATCATGGTCGAATTGTTCAGTGCACAAATGTTTAGCTGGGGTTGGTGCCATGCGGATCCCCATCCTGGCAACATCATCATTCGTCCCAATCCACACGATCCGACCCTTCCACAGCTTGTACTTCTGGATCATGGACTCTACGTTCGCGCTGATGAGGAATTCCGACGGGATTGGGCATCAATGTGGAAAGGACTTCTTACCGGCGAGTTCAAAAGCGTGGAGCGAACGACGAGGAAGTGGGGAATGGGACTTCCTGACATGTTCGCGAGTGTCGCACTGGCAAGACCGGTGCGGCTCACTAGGAAGGACAGGAAAGCGGAGGCGGAGAGAGTTACTCAAGAATTAGAAGAGTATATGAGTCTCAGTCAATATGAAAGAAGCGTCAGGTATGTAAATTCGTTGATCTTCAGGAATTTATTGAATCAATACGTTCAAATACTCAGAATGAAGGCAAAACTCAAACAATTCCTTACTGATACCGACCGAATGCCAAAACCCTTGATCTTCCTACTTAGAAACATGCGGTAGGTCGTACACTCTTGGCTCGACGACTGACATTTATTCCACTCGCTATGTAGGATCGTCCAAGGAAATAATCAATCCTTCGGGGCTCCCGTGAACCGAGTGAAGATAATGGGATTATGGGCATCAAATTCTCTTACTCGTCTTCCTAACCTCACTCTAGGCCAGCGCCTACGCGAGTATGTCAACGATATCGTTTTCCGCAGTGTCCTCCTCTCTCTGGATCTTGCATTCTGGAACACACGTTTGAGGCAGCGTATTTTTGCTATGTTTGGATTGAAGTCGGGTAGTTTTGAAGATGAGCTGGAGAAGGCGATGCGGGGTATGATGAAAAGTAGTGTAGGGGTAGAAGTAGGTGCTACCGCGTTCAATGGATAATGGAAATGGGTTTAGATTCCCCGGTCATCAGACTTGAAAATGTCCGTTGTCAGTTGAAGCTCGTATTTTGTTCTGTAAGTAATACTATAAGGAAAACTAAATGAAACTAAATGAAAGCTTGAGCAACTTAAATTACAGCAGAAGTTTTCAATGTACATTTGCTGGCGAGACGGGCTTGTCTCGGGCGCGCATTTGTCCAAAATGATAGTCTGAGTTGTAAAAATAACTACGGGGCGCATGAAAACCCTTCTATCGCACTGCACTAATTTTCAAATGATTGAGTGGAGAACTGGAATCGTGTTTTCGAGCTGGTCAGGGTTCAAGCTCAAAACAGGCGCTAACTCTGTACTCTATTCTGAAAACAGTAATCGAGCTCGGCGTCGATGAGCGCCTAATATCCTCAATATCCTCGAGCTCATTATACATTGTTTACCATCAATCCGAACAACCGTTTACACGATATGGCTGAAGCATCGAACTCTAGCTCAAATATGGTGAACAACATGCACTCGGACCCTGAACTTGGCCCTCGAATCGCCAACATGTTGTTTGAGACCGTCCAGGAGAAGAGGAAACGTGTGAGGGAACTTGAGGCAAAATGTGAAGAACTCGTAGTGTGTATCATTAAATGTAATCTCAAAATGCTTCTAACAATACCCTTGGAAGAACCTTGGAAAACTTCAAGCAGCACAAGAGACGTCTATTCAGTCTATCTCCGCAGAGCTTCGTGAGATGAAAGCAACTAATACCAATCTTGAGAAGGAGGTTACCACGGTTAAGCGGAGGAAAAAGGAGATAATTTTGGAAAATGACGCTTTGGAAAAGGAAAGAGATGCCTTACTAAAGAAGAAAGAGGAATTGGAACGGAAATTAGGCGACAGCCAGCACAGAGTAATAGTCAAAGCTGTAAGCACCCTAAATTTCTCTGCTCACCTAGAGCTGCTCATTTGCTTATATGCTATAGGAGCCAAGTGGTCCGAATATACATACAAGCGGATCGATAAATGCAAAGTATCCTCCTAAGGCTCCCAGAGCTTACAAAGTACTATCGCCAGCCTCAACATCTCAAGCCGCTTATTCTGAAGTTAGAGACCAGAATATAATCCTAAACGAAGTCAATAACTCCTTGAACAAAGAGTTGAAAAATAAGGAGATAGAATTGAAACAGATCGGTCACCGTTTAGCTGAAGCGGAAGCTTCTAAGGAGGTAATTGCAGAGAAGGTGAGTATGTCAATCCGTTTGCGAGAAGTGACACAAATTTTCATTTTGATTCAGCTAAAATCTGAACAAAGCACGTATTCTAGTCTGAAGGAGAAATATGAATTGTTGAAGGATAGTTTCGAAGAGCAGAAACAGGAGCTGGAAAAGAAGGCGGGTCTCAATCGCTACTACAGTATACCGCACTGCTCACGCGAACTTTTTCGGGTATGCAGAAGTCGGACCTCAATTCAGCTCATAAAGCATTACAGCAAACTGCGGCAGAAAACACAACACTGATAGTGGAGAAGGAAAGATTAGAGGTGCAAACAGCATCAAACTACAAAGCTTCGGAGGCTGCTTTAGCAGTTGAACAGGCAAAAAACCAAGAGCTATTAGCTGAAAGGACCAAGCATAAGGATCAGGCTGCACTACAAGTGGAAATGTTTTGCACCACATGCAAAGCTAAGGTTCGTACGGTATGCGACATCACTCTCGTGCGTGATTAATTCAACACTTTTAGGAGAATATCATGTGGATGGAAGGAAAGTCAACTCAGATCAAGCAGGAGCAAATACATGATCGAATTGAAGGCTCGAATGACACGACATCGCAACAATCCAAGATACAACGGTTGGAGGAGGAGCTGCAGCTCGTAACAGAAAAATTCAGTGAAGCGGATAATCGAGCGAAGTTGTATCAGGAGGTAAAACTCGCCATTCAATCGAATATATCTTCGACCTTGTCTTGATTGTTGACCATAGAAATACAAGCACATGGTGATGGAGAAGAAAGCACTGGAGAACTGCAATGATTTGCACCTGCAGGCACCTACCCCCATTCCCGAGCTCACTGGATATAGACCTCTATGCCCTGCCGACGCACCGCCCATCAACAATTATTCACGACCTCGAAGTCATTCTCTCCCTCGTACGTAGTTCTCGAATGTCATGGCGCTAATGACTCCACGCCGCTTGTTGCATCTCCTCCTCCAGTTTCTGAATCTGTTGCGGTTCCTGGAATCACCCTCGCTCAACCCTATAGCACCTTCCCCGCTCCTGCGCAATCGCACATCTCTCAAACGGATGCAGTAGGTCAAGCCTCTAGTCCAATAGATGCATCAGTATCTCCTCCTCCTCGCATTGCAGAACCGATGACGGATCCGGATGGTGTAAACGGACTAAGGGACATGAGTCAGAGTCCTGAGTGTATAGCCCAGGTAGGTTCACCATTCCATCATTTCAGGATTTTCCTTTGATCGATGATGAAGGGAAACCTCTTACAAACTGTCATAAGCACCGTCTCCGATCTACCGCAATGTATGCAACTAAGGGATGGGAAAGAAAGACGGCCGTTTGCGCCGAGGTCTAGTAAGCTGTTGGATTGTTTACGGGATGCAGTGAGTAGGTTGTCACCGAAATCATGGTGCACTTTCAAATATCGATCCAGGCTCCTATGTATCACTGGCGAGTCAAGCGAAGCTTGTGTGTCCGAATTCATCAATAACATAGTCTGGTTTTCAACAGGGGACCAGGTGCCATATTCTTCTTACCGGGACGGCTGCTCAAAGCAGGATCGCAGCACTACGTCGTTGTAGAACCTGCCAGTCAATTAATTCCGAATACTGGACACCGTATCCATTCACGCATTGGCGATTATATCGGTCAAACTCGCGACTTATTCGTCACGGATAATGAGTGGATCTTCTACGCTGGCTCATACAAGCTCCTCAAAATTGGTAAAGCACCGTCAGCGGCCTTCAAATTCTCTGACTTTCACGATATCGTAAGGTTCCCCTTTTAAGAAGAAAAACGAGCTGTAACTCTTCTAGACACTGACGGCTCTTACAAACGCGTGCATGCCGAAAAATCACGTACAGGGATTCCCTCGAGAACCAAAAATCAGAGAATGGATAGAAACAGGGGTGATAAAGTTGGACTGTATCGGGTTACAATGTGTTAATTTTAACACGAGCTTGTCCACCATGCTCATACAACACCACGATGAAGGTGCAAGAAAGCGTAAACGAGAAGAGAGCGAGACCAGAGAGCAGCGGTATGGGCCAAGGATGCAACCGAAATATGATTACTATGAGCGAAGCAGACCATTGGCTCGACTTTCAAGGTCGCGATCTCGTTCTCCACCACGGAATGCGTACGAGGGTGGATATCAAATGCCCCCTTCGCGTTCGCGGCTACCAGCTCAACGCTCTATGGGATCACCTATGGACACTTTCTTTCCCGACAGGGAGGCGAAGTCACTCTTGACGCGACTGGAAGACGGGCCTAGAAGATATCCGTATCAATGACTCTGTAAATTGTGATATCGCTCCAGAGACTAATTATTTGAATGTACTATATGATATATCATTGCTTAAGTAGTAGCGTCCTCAGTCCTGACTCGAAGTCGTGATCTAATAACATGTGACTCAGGCGAATTCTTGTCGATGTTAAGTCGACATCGATTTCTGACTCGAGCATATAGATTCTCATTGCTAGTCGTGAAGATGTCTACGACAACATCACCTTCTGCTATCTCAGGATCTAACAATGTTCCCGATCCCAATTCCAAGAGCGCAGGTGGGCTTTGTCGAGGCTTGCTGGTCTTGACTTGTAACATTCTTTTCAGCGAAGAAAGAGGCGAAGAGATTAGAAAAGGAAGCTAAACTAGCTGCTAAAGCTGTGAAGAACCCTCCCGCTGTCGCTACAGGAGGGGTGAAGAAGGCCAAGGTAGAAAAGGAGAAGAAGGAGGAAGAGGCTCCGTTCGTAAACACTACGCCAAAAGGCAAAAAGAAAGGTGAGTAATGTAGTATCTAAATTGTCTGCCAATATCTCATCCTGAACAGATCTCTCACAACCCATGGCCAATAGCTATAATCCAATCGCTGTTGAATCTGCATGGTACGACTGGTGGAATGCCCAAGGTTTCTTCTCTCCCAGATTCACTACAGAAGGAAATGTTCGTCCGGAGGGGCTTTTCGTGATTCCAGCACCTCCCCCAAATGTTACTGGAAGTCTACACATAGGACACGCTTTGACAACCGCCATCCAAGACGGATTAGTGCGATGGAATCGTATGCTGGGAAAGACAACCCTGTTCGTCCCCGGATTCGATCACGCGGGTATATCCACTCAATCTGTGGTTGAAAAGCGACTCTTCAAGTCGTCAGGAAAAACTCGACATGATCTCGGCCGTGAAAAGTTTCTGGAGACTGTCATGGACTGGAAGAATGAGTGAGTCCCTGTAATAGATAGACACTGCCATAATAATTGCTCACGAATTTCTAGATATCAAACTCGTATCACAGATCAGCTCACGCGGCTGGGTGGTAGCTATGATTGGGATCGTGTCGCTTTCACAATGAATCCTGTACGTTGCCCAAAAATTCAGCGTATTCGCGCTCATAAGTTCCCTCCAGTCTCTTTCTAAAGCTGTGATAGAAAACTTTTGTCGACTACATGAAGATGGTATTCTTTATCGAGCAAATCGCCTTGTCAACTGGTGTGTGCGCCTCAATACCACACTGTCTAATCTCGAAGTCGACCAAAAACAGCTTTCCGGCCGCACATTGCTCAACGTTCCAGGTTATGATGCAAAAGAAAGGTTCGAATTCGGGGTGATCACTAGCTTTGCTTACCCCATAGAAGGCTCCGAGGAAATGCTCATTGTTGCCACCACTCGTCCGGAAACCATGCTTGGTGATACTGCTATTGCAGTCCACCCCGATGATATGCGTTACAAACGTCTTCACGGAAAATTCGCAGTGCATCCTTTTGTTGACCGTCGTATACCTATTATTGCCGACTCCATGGTGGACATGGAATTCGGCACTGGTGCTGTAAAAATCACCCCTGCCCACGATCCTAATGATTATGAAGTCGGTCAACGCCACAAGCTCGAATTTATCAACATTCTGAATGATGATGGGACGTTCAACTCCAATGCAGGTGAAAGCTTCAAGGGTATGAAAAGGTTCCATGCTCGTGTGGCTATTGTAAAAGCACTCCAGGAGAAAGGGTTGTACATCGAAGCAAAAGACAACCCCATGCAAATCCCTGTTTGCAGGTAAAAATTTGATCTGTCACTCATCGGAATCATCCTGATTGTCACACGCTGCGAATAGTAAATCTGGCGATATCATTGAGCCCATCCTTAAGCCTCAATGGTGGGTCAATTGTAAACCTCTTGCTGAGGAAGCTATCAAGGTGCGTAAATTCTCTCCGCAACCTGTTCCTTTTTTCTGATCATTACACATACATTACAGCGTACGAAGGCAGGGGAGCTTGAGATTAACCCCAAACAATCCGAAAACGAATGGTATCGTTGGCTAGAGGGTATACAAGACTGGTGTGTATCACGACAACTTTGGTGGGGTCATCGGTGTCCGGCGTATTTCGTTGACATCGAAGGTCGAGAACAGAACGTATGAATGTTTGTTATCTCTATTCATCCGTACATTACTCACTGCCGCACAGCGGAGTGATGGGGATAATTGGGTTGTGGGACGGGATCTTGAACAGGCAACAGAACGTGCGGTGGCTCTCGCTGGCGGTGCGAAATTCACTCTACACCAAGATGAAGATGTACTCGACACGTGGTTCTCGTCTGGTCTCTGGCCATTCTCGATCTTAGGCTGGCCTGATAATGTGGGTTTGACACACTGATCCACATCTTGTTCTAATGTCATGGCATGGTAGACCCCCGATTTCAAAACATTCTACCCTACCTCGTTGCTCGAAACAGGATGGGATATTCTGTTTTTCTGGGTTGCTCGCATGGTTATGCTTGGAATCAAGCTCACAGGACAGATGCCCTTCAAGGAGGTCTACTGTCATGCCATGATTCGAGATGCCCACGGAAGAAAAATGAGCAAGTCTCTTGGGAATGTCATCGATCCAATTGACGTGATTCAAGGACTACCGCTTGAAGCTTTGCACGAGAAGCTGCATGAGGGTAATCTGGATGAGAAAGAGATTGCGAAAGCCAAAGCCGGGCAAAAGAAGGACTTTCCCAAGGGTATACCACAGTGCGGTACTGACGCGCTGAGGTTTGCACTCTGTGCGTATTCTGGAGGAGGTACGAAAATCCTCAAACGTCAGACATTATACTTCAACTAATACCTCCCTTGTCAGGTCGGGATATCAATCTTGAAATTCTTCGCGTAGAAGGTTACCGCAAGTTCTGTAACAAGGTGTTTAACGCAACCAAATTTGCAATGCTCAAACTAGAGGACTCTTTCGTTCCTGTGCCACAGCCAAAGGTGTGGTTTATCAGAGAAACCTATTGAGATACTCAGCTAAACACCATCTAGCCAACTGGTAACGAGAGCCTTGTGGAACAGTGGATCTTGCACAAACTCGACATCGCTTCTACCGAGGTTAACGCGCAACTTGCGGAACGTAATTTCATGTCCGCTACTAACGTTGTATACAATTTTTGGCTGTATGAACTTTGCGATGTCTACATCGTATGTGTCAACATGGGAAACTTCTTCATATTTTTTGAGGCTCATTCTCATTTGCAGGAAGCTATGAAGCCTATGACAGACGATTCTGCTTCGGCAACCACTCGTCAGTCAGCTCAACAAACCCTTTACACATGTCTAGACCATGGCCTACGTCTCTTACACCCATTCATGCCTTATGTGACTGAAGAACTCTGGCAACGGCTACCCCGCAGGCCAAATGATACAACACCATCTATCATGGTGTCCTCATATCCTGTGCATGTATGCTTCCTTCCTTATTAGGATAATTCTTTGGCTTCTTCTAACGTGACCACAGGACCCCGATTTTGTCTTCAAGGACGCAGATAAACGATTCGATTTAGTTTTCGCTGTTCTTCGTACTGGGCGATCTTTAGCTGCTTCTTACAGCCTCCAAGGCAACATTCAATGTAAGTGTGACTTCTTGTCATCTTCGTTCCTTCACTGTACGATCTACAGTCTATATACATGCAAAGTCTGAGGAGGAGGCCACTTTGCTCGAGTCTCAAGTTCCCACTATCGTTACACTGACGAAAGGATGTACAAGTGCCAAAGTTGTTCGTGACGCAGAGAGCATACCTGCAGGCTGTGGGAGCGCTTTAGTCACGTCGACGATTGTTGTGCACACACTTGTAAGGGTACGTTCATTGTTTATCCAATATAAGCCCAAGTTGCACGTTATACAGGGTAACGTCGATCTCGATGTGGAAATCGCCAAATGCGAGAAGAAACTGGCCATTGCACAGATGAGCTTGCAGAAAATAACCAAGTCAGAATCACAGGCAGACTATGCGGCGACGGTACCTGAAAATGTTCGTACGGCGAATGATGAGAAGGTGGGCCTTTCATTATTCTGTGTCATTGTTTCTCTCTCTCTGAATAAGCCCATCTTAGCGGAGAACATTAGAAGCTGAGATCTCAACCTTAGAATCTTCAAAAGCGATGTTTGCAGATCTGAAATAGAATATCAACTGCCTTTATACATTTAATCCCATCCGCTTTATAATTCCATGAGTGGCTCCATAAGATCCTTGAATACTCCTGCCAAGACCTGATACTCCTTTCAAGGGATCCTTGTACCAGAAAGATTGAGGTACGAGGCTTTCCTGTACCTGCCCTCATTTGAATTTTTGGTGTAGATTAGGCTCAAGCTTGGTTGAATGGCCTCCCTCTGAACTGGGTCGATGAAAGGAACGGATGTCTGGGTGAGAAAAAACCGGCACTTGTAAATTCCTGCTCAATTGACCGGTTGGTTTTGAATAATATGTACCGAGACTTCTGCGATGTATTTACCGAAGCCTTGCCAGGCAAATGATTGGTCCCAAGCATTCTCCACCACATATGATTCTATCCTCGGTCCACAGCGCTCCTTAAATCTGGTACCACAACATACTTGCTCTTCCCTTGTGTCAACATAGCTGTAATGAGGTTTGTGCATTGTGATTGTCTCTCTTGTGCGCTGCTTTCAACTCAGGTCTTCAATATAGATATGCCAACTTCCCCTCAACTGTGACTATATGGCTGTCGCTCCTGTCGTCGTATGCTGTCAACGGTACAAACGTTAATATTACTGTGGACGATTCCGATCCCTCCATACTTTATCAACCCCAGGAGCATTGGTTCACGAACACTGAATATTGTGCAACATGCTTTCAACCAGATGCATCTCTTGCATTTAACAATTCCTATCACCTTGGCATTCATAATATCAGTCTAGATACAGATGACTTCGCTCAGGACAATACGCTCAGTGGGCACCATGCAGAATCCAGGAAAGGCGAAAACGACCATTATGATCACATAAAGAACCAGGGAAAGAGACAAGAGACGCGAATGCGGAGGCTAGATTCTGATGATACTGGGTTTGTGGACTCTACCGTCACAGCTCAGTTCAGCTTCAACGGTAATCTCACATGGTCTCTATCTTAGAAAATACTCTCACATTCCGTGCTATAGGGAATGCGGTTTATCTTTTTTGCGTTGAGCCTTTGTCCACGACCTCTCCTCCAATAACTGCGAGTATCATGAATCTTACGTTCATTTTGGATACCACTTTGTCTGGCTCTTTCGTCCATATCGGCTCCTCGTCTACTTCTGGATTTGCCTCGAATGTATCTGTGTTCTCAGTAGAAGACTTGGATGACGGACCGCACGTTCTTCTAGTAAACGTGCTGCCTAATTCAGTGTTCGTGTTCGACTATTTGGTATACACGGTCAATGAGCAAATATCATCGCCTACTTCTACTTCAAATACAATGATGCCCACTGCAAGAGTTAACACCAAGTAAGTTGCCTCATACATCATAGTAGACTTGGTAACACTTCGATGGCTTAGGGATGCAAACCACCGTAACATCGGAACGTTCGCTGGTGCTGTGGGAGGAAGCGTCGGAGTCCTAGGCACTTTGGCATTGTGTATATTTCTCAGCATTTGGACCAGACGACGCAGATCTGCCAAACGAGAGAGGCTCGAGCAAGCCAGAGAGCGTGAACTTGCATCCGCCAGAAATACACCTCCAATAATAGGACCTGCTCCTTTCATTCCCAGATATTTCCCAAGAATAGGGCCTGTTGCCCCTCCCCCTTATATTGGCCCCACACACAATGTCCGGGACACGTCCTTCTTTCACACCTCTTCGCCTCCCTCTCCCAATCTTCCGCCGGTCTACCCTCAGCCGGTTGCTTCATCTATTCCGCTATCTTATGCAGACATCCCCCCATCAATACCGCCTCCCCCGCTGTTGGATGAAGTGGAAGCTCATTGGATCGCGCTTCCTCCTTCTCCGCCTCCGCCTTTCGGGCAAACGATAGGCAACTCGGCTTCCACTGCGGATGTCACAGAAATTACATCACCTCCCGAAGCAGAGATACCCACTCCCACGAACGCTCACGATAGGGCCACGTCAACTACCGCTTCCCATCAAGAACCTGGCGTTGACACAGTCACGCAAGACCCCGGCGTACCCACTTTGATTGCCCCGGGGTGAGAAGATGAGCTTTGCAGGTATTCGGGTGGTCAGGATTACACACAAAAATATTCAAAGGCGGTGTTGAGAGATTTCGCCAGTTTTGCGTTTTCATCATGTGGAGCAAATCTATCTTATGCCACTTTCCGTACTGTGGACTGAAAGCTATCGCTTCATATAACTACATCTGTTAGGAACAATATGAGAATGAGCTCTCAAGTCTGAAGCCAACAACCTGAGTACAATTATAGTGGTGACTGATATTTTCCGACAAGCCTCAAGATTACTTTTGGTAGTTGACAACCAGCCTAGTGGAGACACCAGAGACTGTGAAAGCTTTCGTGAGTCTCTACACCACCAATGCGGAGAATTCTTCACTGGGGCTCCTGAAAATTTGAAGGTGCAACGAATATCACACCAGATGGGACCCCAGAGTACATGGATTCGTCGAAGGTTCCCTACAACGCAGGAAAGCCAGATCATGTAGAACACCGAATCTTATCAGAGAGTTGAGGTGCCACGTCGAAAGATTGCGCAGGTCAAAACGTTTGAAAATACTTGTGGGTACCGTAGGCTACTTAGTCGCACATACTTACGGCGGGATCAGAGTTGGTTTGAAGGTGATAATGGCACTATGACCCGGGTGACCAAGGAAGGAAGAGGCACCAGTTTGGCACCATTTTCGAGTATGTATAACGAAAGGTACTAAGCCTTAAGGCCTAAGCGCCATCGAATACATATGAATACCGTCAGCATTGCCACCAACACTGTGATGTTCGACAACGCTTTCTCCGACGTCAAGGAAATGATGATTTAGTCCGTATAGAAAACCATTTTATTGAGAAATATTGATTTTGATATGAAGAAGCTAAGCTTTCAGGTGACTGAAGTACTTGGAGCCATGAAAGTAAAGCTCGCAAGCAAAAACATACGGCTCAACGCAAGAGGACTTGTTTCCGGTCATTGAGAAACGGACATCCTCCCCAGGGGGACAGACATTCGGCATGTCGAGTTGTGATACTATTGTTTTCAGATCCCAGCTGTGTCCCAGAGTATTCTTCGTGGCCCCTTAGCGTTTTGGAGTCGTGATACCGAGTTCCGACATATCCGCATACTTCGGGTTTTGCATGTTTTGAAGAGGTACTAGATAAAATGGGAAGCTGGATTGTTGAAGAAATACAAAGCAAGATAAAAAGATTCTAGTTGAATCTGGCCATAGAGTATACACTGAATTGTCCGAGCGGTAGTACTTTAAGCCTACTTAGTTGATAGGGTGAAATCCCTGCTTAAAGGGCCATACATTGCCATTCCAGCACGACATCGGTAACCTATGCTGTAGTCAGATAAATCAAGACAAGAGAGTAGACTAGAGAACCCGACCTGTAACAAAAAAGAGAGATATTTCGAAGTCGTGCCGGTCTCGGTCTTCCGGGTCTTGTACCTTCTTTCGCATTCGAGGCGGCGCGCGCGTGGGGATAGATGATAGGCTGACCACCGGAACCCACGTTATTCCTCTCATCTCGGAAAACCAGCAAACAAGTGCGGGCGACGAGTAAGAGGGACCAAGATTTTGGATCCAGCCAGGATACTTACGATTGTAGCGACCAGAAAGAGCAGAAATGGAAAAAAGAACCTTGAAATGGTTAATGTTTTTGTTGGTCGCGATGTAATTCATGAATTGAAGGCATTGCACTGCAACGAAAGTGATTCGAGAGGCTAGAAGGCGATGCGCACCTTGATATTCGGAGTAAGAAAATGGAGAAATATTGATCAGTCATGCGCGATGGGCTGATGGCCGGACCTGGGCCTCAACCCCTTTCGGTAATTGAAGCATCGCCTCTGTATTCTTTGTAGACTGGCTAAAGTTAGGATCACTGATAACTCTTTTCCAAACCATCGTCTCTTCGGCTTGGAAGGATTTTTTTAACCCTCTCCCTAACACTCGCTGTGTTTTCTCTCTATTCGACCATTACTCTATATTTCCGTCTCCAATCGACATATTGAATTGTCTCGTTGACGAAGACGACGACGATCGTTTCTATACTTTTCGCGAACAACGTCAACGGACGACGAAATTCCGCCAATTATTGTTACCTCGCTTTAATCCAGTACACTATCATCATTAATCATGTCCAGAACCCAACTACAGCCTCTGCAACTTAATTCTCTTCCTAAAGCCCATGAACACGACGAATATACTGCACGGCCAGGAGGGAATCGTAGTACTCCGTCATGGAATACTGCTCCGAATAACACGTCTTTGTCGAGATCTTCCATGTCTAGCGAAGAATCTTCCTCTTCCGCAATCGATCCCACTCCTCGTCTCCCCCTTGGCCTTTCCAGACCGTTGAACCAAATTGAACACGAAAAGCTGGCCCAGTTGGACAGGCTCAAGTTTTTTCTCGCTACCGCTCCGAGTCGCTGGGATTCTAATGGTCCAAATGCTTCGAGTTCATCTTCAGATCCATATCTCAACATGGGTATGGGAATGAATGGCGGTCTCAATATTCCGCATCATGCTCCTACACATCCAGCACTCAACCGTTTTCTTCTTCCAACCCAGGAGTACGTAACATGTGTGCTTTGGAACGGACTCTACCATATCACTGGGACAGATATCGTCAGGGCTCTGGTGTTTAGGCATGTACTGTTTTGTCGATCATCGTCCTTTTGGTTAAATCTCAGTGCTCTAGGTTCGACGCTTTTGGCCGGCCGGTACGCAATATGAAGAAATTCGAGGAAGGTGTCTTCAGTGACTTGCGGAATTTGAAACCCGGGCAGGATGCGAGCTTGGAAGAGCCCAAGGTGAATAATGGCAATGTCCCTCGAATGCAGGAACTTACTCAAGAGAAATGTAGTCACCTTTCCTAGACTTGCTATTTAAATATCAGTGCATCCGAACGCAAAAGAAACAAAAAGTATTCTACTGGTTCAGCGTTCCTCACGATCGACTTTTTCTGGATGCTCTCGAACGGGACCTCAAGAGAGAAAAGTATTGGCATTTAATCTTAATCCACTTCCTCTTTCTGAACATTTTTCCTGTCACAGAATGGGTCTGGAATCGACGACACAAGTCGTGGGAGAGCCCGCTCTCAGCTTTGTCTACGATGGCGCATTCAAACGTTCTCTTTACGAACAATTTGTCAAAGCTGCAGGTGGCAAAGACGGCGAGGGAGAACTGGAGCGAGTTGTTAGGGGACTGGAAGAGGGCGATGCCAGCGGATTCAACGTTAACAAGGACGGAAATGCACATGTCGAGGCTGGAATGAGTAGTGATGTTGATAATGACCCGAGTGGTGACGAGAGTGCCAGCTCTTCCGATGTCGAAGCATTAAATAATCGGAGTCAGAGGGGGGTAGGTGCTCCTGCAGCCGACAACCCGAATTCACCATTCTTCAACATGTTTTCGCTGTTTGAAGGCAGTCCCACCTACAAACAACGCAGGAAAAAGCCTAGCCGGCCGTCTGCTTTGTCCTCCGCTGCTATGGCCTCGACTACCTCTGCCCAGCATGGTATAGTAACAGAGGGAATCGCAACGAACGACGACATTGTGCGAGGAAGGTATGACATACGAACCATCAACGGAACACCCAATTCATCCGTATCATCTGTCAATCGATATTCTTATCCGCCTTCTGGCGAGCAATATGCTTTATATCCTACTGCAAGCACTTACAGTCATGATACGCGCGCCAACATTGGATATCATTCTAGTTCAAGTCCCCCAAACACAACTCAATATCCCATTCTCCACAATTCCTATGGAATGGATGTTGGCTACGGACAAGGAGAATATCCGTCGAATGTACCCATCGATAACCCCGGCGTGAGAGTGAAGCAGGAGTCCATTAGCGCCGCCGATATGTTCCTAATGCAAGCTCGGGGGGGATTGCCCAACCCGCCATTTGTAGAGTCCCGGGCTACGAAGAGGCATAGCTACGCTGGATCAAGTCGGTGTTTTCTTCGCTACTTCCATACAGATACTGACACGTTATCAAACAGGTATGGATACCGGCACTATCCCTGTTTGGCTGGAAGGAAGATATACAGGGGTAGACATGGCTGCCTCAACGTCCACACCTCTTCCACCTTTCGCAAACCGAGGCAAAAGCATGGATCATTCCATGACTGTCTCATCGCCCTATATACAAGCACAACAGATATCTTCTGCTGCTAGTCCTTACATAAGCAATGTCTCGATGTCTGAATCCCCTCCCCGTAGTTCTACGGTCTCAAGTCCCCGCGACAGCAGAGGTTCCCCTATATCTATATCTGGCTCGCCTTCTTCGGTACCCCCCGTCCCCGAAGTCCCCGCCGCACTCCCTAACCCTATCACTATACCCGGTACTTCCTCATCCGGAGCGGCAATGACGACGAAAGCATATGCATGCCCTTTGCTTTCCTGCGGTCGGCTCTTCAAGCGTATGGAGCATTTGAAAAGGCATCTTCGTACACACACACTGGAGCGGCCATTTATTTGCACCAAAGAAAGCTGTGGTAAAAGGTTTTCACGAAGTGACAATCTTAGCCAGCACCTGCGAGTTTGCAAAGGGGGTAAATCTAGCAATGATAGTGAGACTAGCGATAATGCAAATATTGAAGGAGATAGCCTTGGGCTAAGCGGCATGGAATGGGGTGTCAACGTTGGGGAGTGGATCAATTCCGAAATGGACGAAGAAGCTCAACCGAGCGTGTTTTCTGCGAACAGAGGTCGTGCAACTAATGTGGATGCGGATATGGACGACACACTGACAGGGCAACCTTCGACTGCTGATATCGGAGTTGGATTGAACATGTTTGGTGGCTCAGGCGGACTAGGGATGGGCATGGGTATGAGTACAGGTGTCAATGGTAATCATGATTACAATCCTTATCCCTCTTCCATCCCGAGCTCTGTGGCTTCCCTGGACGTTCCCATGGAACTTTGCGAAGTCGAGCTTACCGGAGATGTAAGAGATGTACATGGCGATGAGGAGGGTTTGGTCCGTGTTCATGCGCGTGGAGAGTCTGGCGATGAAGGTTATTTCACCGGTGATTCAAATTACAACACAGAAGTGAGCACACTTGTAGATTCCAAAGTACAAACCATTGATTTCACATCACTAGCCAAATTCAGATCTCTATAATCAACGGCTATCCCAACAATTTTATGACACTGCGGGTTACGTCGCACATCGACCTCAGCATCATTCCTCACTTGACTCTCATTTTCTCCAATCTAATACCCGCGACCTCCGTGCACCCTCCCCTCGTCAATCGCTCGATTCACATCTCGATGCACAATCTCAATGGGCTTTACGTGGAACACCTTCCCCCGCTTTTAGCACTATTTCTGTTCCTTCGCTAAGTCCTAACAGAACATCTTGGGGTGCGGGCTCTGTGCCAAGACCTCATCCGCCGTACTCGAGACAGCACCTGAATGGAACTAATGAAGTCGAATTCAGTATGGAGGATCCGTCTGTTCCCCATCACGGAGGTTCTGCTAGCTTGCCAGTCCCAGGCACGAATCTTTCAGTTTCAGCTCCTTCACATAAACTGGTCTTCGATCATAGCAACTTGTATCCTCAAGGTATATCAGAGCCGTCCAGTGCTTTATTTGCCGCCTCCATGGGTGGTTTAAGTGTGGATTCGTCTACAGCCGGGGGTCCAGTCAGGAGACATCGGAGCATGACACCTAGTTTGATGAGAGGGGCAGATGGTGGTTTTGTGAGGAGGCCCACAAGTGGTGGGGGCTCTGGAGATAACATGACTTCAAGCATTTATCATCCTTATGCCAGTAGCAGCCGAGCCAGTAGTTTGAGTAGAGGCGGGGGAAGTGTGAATTCAAGCCCGGCTGGTCATTCAATACCCCTTCCCGGAATAGGGATGCAAAGAAGTGAGAGTCGAGCGTCTAGTTTGAGCGTAGAAGTTTCAGGGTCGGATCATCTTCACCAAGCTCGACAGATGCTGTCTAGACCTGGTTCAGTGGACCCGAGTGCTTCATCCTCGAACAGTTATCCAGGGGAAGCATATCGAACAGAGTCGCCTGCTCCGTTTGTCAATCACCTGCCGATAGGACCTGGTCGGGTTACTGACAGTCCGGGAACATTCGTTGTGGACTTACCTCGGTCTAGCTCTTCGTATCAACACCCTTCCCATCTAAACTCTACAGTTCCAGCCCAGTTTGGGATGTCAGCACCAGACGAGCAATTCAGCATGCAAGGCGTGAATTCCGGCGCCAGGAATGGGGGTTTCTACCCGCAACATGTTAGTACCATATGAATGGGAGAGGAAAAAGAAGGAAGGGTCAGTCAGTCTTCTTTGAGCTCTCCTTAAATATATCACTGATATCGCTTCGCCCACCCATGTTTCAAACTAAATTTTTTGCGTTTCAAGTTTCAAGAACGTCGCATCAGAAAGTCAATCGCGTGCACACCAGGTTGATTCTAATCGTTTCCAACACACTCTTGTCCGATATTTTTGCCCACCGTGCATCTCTTCTGTGGTTTATTTAACTTCTAAATCTTAGCCTATCGTCCAGATGCTCTGCCCAAGTATTCTATTAACCAAATAATGATGTATATTCTTCCTCCTGCTGTAAAATCCAAAGGCATCGACTATTATGTTGTGCGATATACATTAGTACATATACCTATTGTTTTCACTTAAGTTTACCTGTCTTTGCTTCTTTCGTTCATACTTTATCTTCTGTTTTGTATTTATAATTACCGTTTTGGTTTGCGCTACGTATATAACAATAATACACTATTCCCCGAAATGCCTCAGGGACGAAGGTAGGGAACTAGGAGAACCAACCTTTGGGCCGATCGACTTCCTCTTCCTGGGGCAGTTCGCCATCTCTCTGCTTCCGTAGGGTCTCCAAAATACTTTGAACGCCTTCCACGTCGCCAATACTGACTCTTCCTTTTGTCCAATCCACTACAATAGGCCATTTCATGATGTTTGGGTTATTAGCTGCAATCTTATGTATTGCTGATGCTGATTGGGGTGCTTCTGATCCAGAGGGTGTGGAAGGATGGGCAGAAAGAAAAACAGAAAGAGTGGAATTTGGGGAAACATAAGACATTATGGTCTTGAGCTGATCTGGTGTCGGAGGTGCCTCTACGACCTCAAGCTTAAAATCTAGAGGGGGGGATGTAGATTTTGTGGGAGGGTACGGTCCAGAGACGGCTGATTTCAGTATGTTTAAGGCCTTCTGAGACGAAGGCGAGGAAGGTTGATGACTTGGGGAGTTTTGGGTTCGAGTAACTTCTGAGATGAATCAACTGCTCACAATATCGTAATTTCGGTCTGAATAAGAATAATCTGAGCAAAGCCTATCTGCTGATGCGGAACTACACTTACCGCTGCTTTTCGAAACGCAGAAAACATGATGATGGTGGCTCAAGAAAAACACGAGATTATCCTGGCGCTTATCCTCTTCGTTATATACCGCTGCTATGATTCGTCTTTGGCTTGAGTCTGCACACACAGGAGGGTCATTATCCGAACCAATGGAGGCTCAACTTGTTCTTATTTCTATACTCAAATCCCCAGGATCATTCTCATAATTGAATCAGTTTTCGCATGCATATCGTACAGTATATATGAAAGAGGACAAAATTACATCTTTTCATTCCATTGGCCCAGTGTAACAACATGGACGGCGAAACCAAGCAGCCTCGTCGTATTGCTCTATTCTCGCACCCTCGCACCAACTCCAATATGTTTACAAAGCTCTTCGCGAGCCAGCCAGATATTGTGCAACATACATATCCCTTCATGCCTGGCTACATGTGGGGGCCGGACCGACGACTAGGTTATAAATCGAAGGAGGTCGAAGACATGTATGCAACTTTGAAGAGTAACTATGACACCCTTACCACCCAGCAAAGTCTGGATGACCTGCAACGAGCATTTGCAGAAACGGAAGCCCAGGTGATGATACTCAACATTAAAAGTTTATATTGTTTACTGAACTTGCCTTGCCATGTTAGGGAAAGATCCCCTTGACCAAGGAACATGTGTGCTTCATGATCCATCCAAAGGTTGTTGCCAAGGATCTGGCCGAATATTCATACCCAGAGTATCCTCTTAAGCCCCTGGTTGATCATAAATACGACACTGATTCTCCTTCCGCCCTTGAGAATGCTGCCAATGCGGCCATCCTCACGAACCCCACATTTGTCCCGGATCGTTTCATAAACACCCTCACTCCCATATTTATCATCCGCAATCCAATTCGTATGATCCCTTCTTGGTACAAAAACACCTCTGAGAACTTTGGTGCGACGACAAAGGAAAGCGAATGGCCGTTCACTGCAACTTTTCATTGGTGTCGCATTCTTTACGATTACTACGACAATTACTTCAAAGCTCATCCACGGCCGGGATACCCGATTCTTCCTTTAGTTGTTGATGGGGACGATTTGGTGCTTCACACTGAGGACATCATGACACAGTTGTGTGATCACATCCATTTAGATTCCAGCGCGGTCAAGTATACGTGGGAGAGCGGTGACCCGTATAGCTCCTGGCCTGCTGCTGCTGCTCCTGATGATTTGAAGACTCCTGCCGTCAAAAAAGTCATTGATGCTTTCGGTGGTAACGTTGCTCGATCTACTGGTGTAATTAGAGATGCTGAGGTACGTTTGATCTTAACCGCTTTTTCAAGGTTCTCATGGTGCCAACAGAAATACAGTAAACCTCTCAATCTTGAGGAAGAGGGAAATAAGTGGGCGGAGATCTGGGGAAAGGAGGTTGCAGATGATCTAGTTGAAAGCGTGAAGAAGGCAATGGTGGATTATGATTATATGTTGCAAAGACGTATCCGGCCCACTAAGAACTGAATAGTGTCAGAAGGCGTACTCATTTTCTCGAGTTTTCTCAATCGACGAGTCTGTATGTAGCTGTATGTATCTAGCGCTTATTATGTAGGTCACGATTAGCGTATTGAAACCGCTTATCCATCAACATCTCATTCATGCCTGGCTCAACTCGGACTGCTAGGATGAATGCCGCACCCATCTCCTCTGATTTGAAGCCCCTCCCTCCGCGAACTTTGGCGGAGGTTCGAGACCAAGTTGCCCAAGAAATTGCTGTGCAAATGGTGAATAAGGCGGAACTTCTCGACGGTAATTCCTTTTCAACAGTCATAGTGCCAATGAATTTTTATTCAACTTCAGCAGTGAAGATGTGAAAATTGGTGTAATGATGACTTTTTCGAAAAGTGACGATGCAGGATTCTTGAAACAAATCGCCCAAACTATCAAGGAATGCTGTCTTCAGGATTTTTTGTTCGCTGTTTACACCACGGGTCCTCCCATTGATTCAAGCGCCAACTTTGTTTTTTTATGTGGCTCCGCAGAGAATTATGTTCAGAGAGCTGTTCTTTTGACCACCTCAAAGTTTATTGGGCGAGTTCTGGGGGTTCGAAACGAGCCAGTTTATACGTCCTTCATATCTGTCAAGGATGTTGGATATACATCTTACGACGAGAGTGCTTTATGGGACGTTGTACGGAAATCCGCGCAACCTCCAATTGATCCTTTAATCCCTCCTCCTGGATCGAGAGGCATCGAAAAGATTCTTTCAGACGCACGCGCTAAGCTCCAACGCTTGAAATCAACGGAGGCATACGAAGAGTTATGTGAGCCCGAGGTTGGCGCACCTACCTTCCTCGTTGATATTCGGCCTGCAGATCAGAGAGACGAGGAAGGTGGCATCAACGGTGCCCTGGTTATAGAACGAAATGTTCTGGAGTGGAAATTTGATCCTCGATCGCATTCGAGATTGAATATCGCAGATCGTTATGATTTGAGGATCATCGTGTTCTGCTCAGACGGAGACTCTTCGAGTTTGGCGGCATACTCCCTTCAGCAGCTCGGATTACTGAACGCGACGGATATCATCGGAGGTTATCGTGCTTGGAGAGATGCTGGACTGCCGGTGGATATACCTATTCGTACGACACGTTCTGTTTCATCTCTACCGGGGGAGTCCTCGGTTTGACCTCCCTCTGTATATGTCGATAGTCTTGTCGTAACGCGAAACCTGTCTTGCAGCATAATTTAGGATGGAGACCACATTGGAAGATACAATGGATCGGCTACTATATATACATAGGAGCAGGGCAGTACATACATAAATACACATCGGAGGAACATGTACAGGTAAAGATACAAAATATAACAATCAAATCATGACATTCACGTCTCTTTTGTCTACCTCCGTTCTGGATGCGATTCTCACAATTGGTTCATCCCACTGTTTTCGTCTGCAGTTGTGGTATCTTGCGTGCGGCCGACTCTTTCTGCTAAGAGACTTCCAGGCTTATCAATCGCTCCTAATGGTGTACTCTTGAAGCGCGCCCCCTTTGAGGGAGTGGCTCTCAAACTGACGGATCCGGCAACAGGTACGGCAACTAGACTAGCACCGGTGGAGGCTGTGAGCAATCCAGGAGATCCCGAAGCAGACACCCCAATTCTGCGCTTCCGATCCAACAAGAAGGCTTCCAGAGAAGATGCAGGAGAAGCACTGCGGGACCCAGGAGAGATAAACTGAGCTGCATTCGCTACTTTAGCCACAGGGGACAAGATCGTCGGTTGGTAAGGGGGAACTTTCGCTAATTTCTCGTTAGTGACCTCCTCAGCAGGATTGTAAGTCGGCCTATCATCGGGAGAAATGCTTGTCGGGGGTGGTCCGACATCATACTGTTCAACAACGATTGAAGGGGGGCCTCGAACAATACGCTCCTCTTCAGCGTATATTGAAATGGGTGTATGTGAATTCTCCACGTTAGAACGAGAATTCGTACGAGGTATGGAAGGAGCAGGTCCGTGATCAATAGTCGCATTAGGAATTGATAAATCGCTGTACGAAACAGTATCGCGCGGACTAGGAGGTGCACTTCTCGACCTCAGGAAACCCAGCCCCTTCAGCGACAGCGGTTTGAGGGTCGGTGGAAGAGGTTTATTCATAGTATCAGCATCATTTCGGTTGTCAACAGCATGAACAGAACTATTAACATGTGCTGGGGGAAGGTATGGATCACCATGCGCACCCTCAGGGTCGAATTCGTCGTAGATTTCTTCTCCTATGAGCTCTGCGATAAGAAACAAACAGTCAGGGTAGGAACAGTCAATATCGATACCGCTTCTCATACCTTCGAGAACATCTTCTAAAGTGATGATGCCGAGCGGGCTGATTGCAGGATCAAATCCTTGAAGGAACTGTTAAATCGTAGTTCAATGGAACTGTCTTGTTATACATGATACTGAGGAAATTGAAATTTACCGCCTCCGCCCCCTCTTTGGCTAGTACTGCATCAGCCGGCATACCTTGGATGGCATAAGATACAAGTAGAATTCATATGAACTATCACCACGTACTTTGTTCAAGATTTGAGATAGAGGCCAGTCCAGCCGCAGCTCTGGATAGCTGGAAACTTGTCCTTCGGCTTTTTGGTCGATCTTCGTTATCACCGATTGGACATTTGATATGCCGATGAAGGTCAGCAGCGGTGAGACTTGCAGTATTAGGATCTGTCGCTGTATTCGATCTACTGACACTACGACTAGTAGACTCGTCAGTGTGTTCGCCTTTAAGGGTATCCTCGCCGTCTTCGGAACGTTCTTCGATGTTCTTTATCTTGCGCCTTCGACGAAACTTCTTCTCAAATCTAGGATCTTTCTCCTTGTCATCATCACTTGAATCGGACCAGTCACCCATGACTCGCTCTCGGAGACGCTGAGTCAAACTATGCTTGACTGTTTTCTTCACACTCGCAGCCTACACAACGAAGATTCTGTGAGAGGCGCTCAACCAAAAGTTCATAGAACGGCAAACCTTTTCGCGACTGAACCTACTCACGATTGCCACTGGAAGTAAAATAAGCAAGCAGTTGAGATTCAACGGCATTCGCATACTGTGTGAGCGGCCCTCTTGAAACTTATCAAGGATACCCAGCAAAGATTCATTCTGGGGTACAAAAAAAACTTTATTCAAGGGAATTTGCCGGAGAGGCACTGATTCTATGAAAAGGCTCGAGTAAAAAAAACAAATTCTTGAAAGCGGGGAAAAATAGACGAACTTCGGGGGTCAAGCAAAACGCACTGCTTTACTAATAGGATGCCTATGATTCTCCTCACTACCTGAGTCTGTGCTCTGCCTCTTCCCTTTGAACCGCCTTCCCCGTGCAAAGGAATTGTGAATTTTTCATAAACAGGAACACGACTATGACCGGTCATACATATTTTCTTGAGAAGATCATAGTCGAGTTCCGAGTCGATGGAAAGCATGAATACGTCATTAATAGGTGTCATCGCCTGTGAAAAGGATACTGAGTACCGGTCGTTCAAAATATGATATCGGATTGTTTACGGACCTGCCTTACAACCTTTTCCTGCAAGTCCAATGTTGCCCCAATAATTGTAACCGTGTCAGTCTTTAGATCACCACCATGCGTCGCCAGAGAGGAGTGCATGGCGATAAGTTCTTTGAGTTCTGTTATAGTGCACGTGAAATCAATGAAAGGAATGCGCAAGACTCATTCATACCAGCTCTTCGGTAAATAATCCCATGGTGCGGACCCAAGACAAATTCAAGAAGCTTGGCCACAGGCCATGATACGATACCCTGAGATGATGTCAACTTGGGTGCACTGAGCCACACTGAGAGAATATTTTAGTACTCACCAATACGTAGATGAGAGCCCTCGTAAATCCGGCCATCTTGGCTCCCAGGTACAAACCATGACGCGTGAAGAGAGATTGGGGTATGATCTCTGAGAATCTGAGAGAAAAAAGTGCACCGTTATTCCAATGTACTTAAAAAATCACGCTGCTCCGCCGGATTCTACGCGTGATGTCACAGCCGATAGAACACTTTGAAACAGAGCATCACATATAAACGCGTCGCCGCTTGGATCATGCAAACTCTCGTAGTACTCAGACTCAGCTTTCCAGCATCGTATGACTTAGGCATCATTGCATCAAAATCAAAAAAACTCACATAACAATCAGGATAGTAGAGACGACAACTGACTGAACACCACCTCCTAGAACAGGAGTCGAAATAATAGGAAGGGATTCATTCACGATCATGTTGGCCAGAAGTAGGGTGACAAGAAGTAGATGTCCGTTTTCGCGTATGGGTTTGATTTTAATGGCGTATTCTCGCTGTTTACTATTGCCAGGTTATGAGCTCAGAGTAGATAAACAATATCAAAAAACGTGTAGGACATACGGTGAACCACTCATTGCCAATACGTTCAATTGAATCAAGTCCAATGAAAAGTAACTGGCCCAAACCAAAGTGAGTTCAAGCATGTCTTATGCGATTTCATGGCCTACCCTAAGGTCAAACCAGCGAATAAACCAGAAAACCCTACCAGTAACGGAATGAGGATGGCGAAAGCAATTCTCTGATGGATATCTTCAGGTTCTCGTTTCACAACGCTCCTGCCACCATTAAAGCTCTGATCATGTGGCCATAATTCGTGAAGTAAATTGAGGACGTGATGCGACACAAGTGGAAGAGAGGTGCACAGTAGCCGAGAGGAGGGTCTGTGATTCAACGGAACAGGGACCATTCGACGTGAGTGTTACAGAGAGAGGGCCACAGCATAGTGGGAAAAATGGCAGAGATATGTATGCGCCACGCGTCAGAGGACCTCGTGATATGTTAATCTCGAATTTTGACCACTGAACAGTGAACGTTTATGGCCGTCGAATGTGGCGCGCCAGCGGTGTTACTATACAAATGAGTTTCGCTCACATCGAACAGTGCTGAGCATGCCTACTTATATTTCCTAGCAGACAATAACTCAATTCAGTAGAATAAGTGAACATGAGCTAAATAAGATATAAATGCAAGGTGTTCCAAACCGTTTTCTGAAACTTCCTTGTCGTACAACGTTTCTGCATACTGTAAACGTCTCTATATGTACGGCGGGCCCAGGGCTAGGAGAAAGAGTAAGTGTTACCCACAACCCTGAAAGATCTCGAATAAGCACATACCTTGTCTAAATATCCCCAGTGTAAACTCTACTACTAGTAATAACACACCTCCTCCAGGTGCAAGTCGCAAAACCTTGGGAATAAAACCTTTGTACAATGCCCCAACACCTTCTTCTCTTGCGATAATAGCCAGGGAAGGATAGGTCCAGTCGTATTTGGGAGCAACGCCAGGGATCCTTGGTGCACTTTGAATGCGCGATTTAACCACCTTGATACGCCATTGGTAAAGTTGCATCAAATTAGTAGCTAACTTGACTCACGTCGAACCTGGGGAAAGATTCAGTAGAGAAAGGTCAACGCAGAAGCGGAATGTTGACTAACGGTGTATTTATCATTGTACCTACAAAGCCACCCACAGCACCAGAAATGAAATTGTTGAAAAGCGTGCCTTGTTGCGTCTAGTGAAGCAGACTATGAGACACAATGGCTGAGAATAGACAGAAATCATGTCACCTTTGCCTCAGGAAGCATGGCGCGGACTTGGAAGATACATCCAAAGTAACCACCATTCCACCATAAGTGTCTGCATATGGTATGAGTCAGAAAGCAGCACACGAAAATTGGCGATTGACCTCCAAAATGTCGACTCCATGCCATTATACATTCCGAGAACGCCCTCTTTTTTGATGATTTGTTTGACGACGTCAATTGGACCAGCATAAGTACTGTTCTTATCCTGCAACCTAAATAACAGGGTTTCGGCATACTCTTACACATAGCGAGGGCAAACGATGGGACCTAATCTTGACCAACTCGAACGGAACTACGACGAAACTTTCCTACGAGTTATTGATGAGAATCAGGCAGATTCGCCATCGGAAAAGTAGCTCACTGTGGCGCCCGCGCTACATCCAGTCAATATGGACAATTGTTGTGACATCTTTTTTTCTCCAGAAAGGTCAAGATAGGTTTTTCCCCAGAAGTCATTGGCAGCACTGCTGAGTCGTTAGAATTCTGCTTTCGGGAAGAGTCGGTTGTGCAATTTACAATTTGACGGCACGCTTAGGAGCTTCTAGCAGAAGGGGGGGGACTAAACCTGTGTCGGCCGCAGGTATTAGTGATATTGTAAATCGCGAGATATATTTGTGCACCTCTGTAAAGCCTTCCAGCACTGACAATGCCATAGTGAAGTGGACCAGGGACTAATGAGATGTTGCTCGCGTGATCGAGGAATACGACGTACCCTTCTTCTTTTACAATGTTTTTGAAAGTGCCTACAAAGCCTTGCGACTTTTCGGTTGAAAGTTGCATACGCGTTTTGACCTAGTAGACTTCTTAGAGACAGTCGTTGAGACGCGTTGGCTACACGTACGACATCTACACAGATATAAGGGGCAATTTAGAAAATATCATTTTTTGGCAAAACTTACCGAGGGGATAAAAGGTCAAGATCTCGGAAACACCGGCGATGGCACCAGCAGCAAAGTTTGCGACGAAAGGGAGAGCTGAGAACAATTCGTTCGGAAAGATGAATCGGAAAGATATAAGCACTGAGACTAACGTTTCTTGGGCTGTTCAGACATCGAGAAACGAGAAGATTTTACCGAAGCCTTGCTGGGAGGAAGAACGAGGTAGAGGAAGAGGGTAGAGGGAATAGCGATGTGGAAAAGCAGATCGCCTCCATTCGGATCAGGATCCCGATACAGGTCCACGTGTTGACCGGTAAGCAACTTTTTAGCCTTGAAAGCTGACGACGAGCGCGGTCACTTTCGGTCACTGGCTCAATGCTGTTATGGTATATATAAATTCCTGGCAAGAGTACCAGGATGCGGCAGAGGCCTTGTACAAGAAATCTCCCTTCAAGGTTTGTTATTTCCCCTCCAGGATCATCTCATAAATCACTCATCGTTTTTGCAGACTCGTTATTGCGTGAAATGGAAGTCATCCGAAGGAAAGCTGGTGCTGAAAATAACTGATAATGTATCGGTGTGTACCACTTTTCGACCGATCACTCTTATTCTCAAGCTTCTGCCGTAGTGTATCAAGTTCAAGACTTATTCATCGATATATCTCAATCGATTTGAAGCTCTCAATATTTCGTTGATGGAAAAAATGCAGAACAGACGAGTTGTGCAGCCAGATTCTCCGCCTTCTGAACTGGTTGACCCTCCTGCCCGAAATAGTCCTGCCCCAAAATCGTCTGTTACGACCGCTGCTTCTGGGCCCGCATCTGGAGGTGTAAAGAAGAAGAAGACGAAGAAGAAGAAGTAAGATTAGGGACAATAGTAGCGGACGCATAGGTATGTGAGCATGACGTGCTTGTCGTTCCAGTTTCAATGACTGCTCGCCCAGATTTCGGATGTAAAACCTCTTTCCTATCGATTCGAGATATCAACTTGAATCTCAATTGTCAATTTTACGGTTCGAGAGACTGGCGTATGTTGAGAATTTAATGAAGCATTATATATGATATGGTTTTGATATGGTCCTGATATGTTCTCTGAAGACTATTATTCAAGTTTTTCATGCTCTCTATCTCCCCAACGTCGATTCACTTTTGGGAAACTACAGTCACAATGCTCAAAATTCATAACGCCCTACATTGGCTATAATGTCATCGATGCTAGACGCTATTGAGACTGAGCTTTTACTCTGGTCCTTTCGTAGGTCGGTAATAACGTTCCATGGCTAGTACAAAAAGAGAGACAATCAAGAACTGATTGCTTTTCAGAAATTGTTGCACTTACCATTTGATATATACTGGGAAGCAGTCAATGCCCTGCATTTTCCCGTAGGTCCTTCAATCCGAACATGGGGACGTGGCTGGTTGAAATAGCTGTCCAAGAACCCGGCGTTCAACAATGTTCAACAACGTTAGTAGGGGATCCTTACGCAATGCTGTTTCTTGCTTTCAGATTCCCGTTGGGTTCAGGTGCCTTGACACGATGATACAGGCTCTTGAAACGGTCGTCGCTCCATGCCATCAACATATCACCTAGGTATAGACTTCGCAGCGAGTTCGGAAATCCTAAAATAGAGCCTACCAATGTTGACCGTGATCTCGCCCGTTCGGGCAGGGACAGCAGTCCATTCATCTCCTACAGCAAAATTGGTATGTGCTTCTCGCCCGGGGCACACTTCTAGACCGTCTCCCCCAGTTTCTTGGAAGAGCAACGTGAGAACGTCAAAATCGGTGTGTGCACCTGCTCTCCATTGAGGCATTTCAGATACTTTGCCAGTCACATCGTGGTATCGTAGTAATCGCATTGTGGAAAGACAGTCCTCGAAGCTCAAATCATGAGCTTCAGAGAAGAAGGTCTGCGGAAAACCAAGGGCGACAGCGAAGATTGAAAGGATTTTCATTGATAGGTCTTGACTACTCTCCATGAAATTCAGGCACGTTTCATGAAACTGCGGAATGTCAGACAAATCATTTGGCCAATACTTGTTACGCCGAAAATACTGCAGCTGCAGTGATTCTTTGGGATCCGCTACACCTGTGGAGGGACGAATCTGTGCGTTCTTCTCCCAGCCGGAATTTTGTTCGCGAATGAAAGGATAGCGAGCTTTGATTTGGTCGGGGAGTGCAAAATATTTGGTACTGGTGAGATTAGATCTGTTATGGCTTCCTGCCTATGGATGAACGTACGATAGGGCGAACATCTCCTCAATCTCTTGCTTACTGGGCCGCTGCTGGTCGACAAGGATGAAAAAACCAACATTTTCAGCGGCTTCGATGAGCTCTTTGCCAATTTGACACCTGCGCGTGTCGAAATCACGCAAAGAAATGCGAGGAATTTGGCGGATGTTCATGTTTGGGTGCAAGTATGTGATTGCAGAACCTCCATATGTATATTCTGGGATCGGGACAACTTCCGAGGGCCATCCGTCCCCTCCGTTTCTCGATCACATTCTTACGAAAGATACATAGCATTTCAATAGTGAAATATTCCTAAATAAATATAGGAGCATGGAGGTGGCTTTGATTTCACGTAAACTGTTGAAATTGTGCGAAAGGCGATACGAGGCTACGAAAGAAGGAACGTGGAAAAAATGGAATTTCATCTGCGTTTTCGTCCTTTGAATCCCTTAAAGGCGTCCTCATCTGAATCATCGTCTAAAATGATGGGCTTCTTCGACCTCGCAGCTCTCCGGGATTGCCGTTTTGTCGGGTCCAATGAGGAGGGCAAAGTCTGGTCCACTTCTTGAATTTCCTCAATATCTGAGAAATCGTGGTGCTTCGCGTTGAATGGCTCGTCTTCGTCGTCGTTGTCGTCATCCAGAAACAGCGGCTGGGATTTTGCTGATGATTTATGTCGGCGTCCCGTCGCAGCTTTCTTGCTCCCAGCTTCCGAAGGTTTCTTGCGAGCTTTAAAAGGGATTTCATCGTCTGAATCGTCGGCCGAGAGAGGTCGATTTTGGGAACGGGACGGTCTAGTTCCCTGGGTAAAATCTTGACTCAAACCACCTAGATGAGGATTTCCAGTCAGATCAGAGAAATCTTCTTTCCAACCTATTGATATTTGAGCATCCCATCGAGCCTTATCATAAAGTTCATCTCACCCTCTTCCAAAAAGTCAGCATTCTCGCTAACCACAAGCTCTATTTTCCTCGACTTCGGCCGGATATGCTCCTGTGAGATGATCATTAAAATGAATCAAAGACAGATTATAACTGCCCACGCGTTTGAATTTCTTGAAGTTGGGCTGGCCCCTCCACTCTGGATTCTTTGCAGCAGCTCGTTTATCCGGAAAGCGATCTTTGTAAACATCCATCTCGACAATGACCATGAAATTTCCCCGAATGTTTCGATCATTACTAAAATCATCCAAAATGGCCCATTGATCCTCGGGGTTTTCTTTACTGTGATCCAATTCTGGCCTGGAGATTTTCAATTTGTTGAACTCCCGGTCGAAATCGTCTTCAACCTTTTTTCCTCGCTTAGTGGAAGTCACGGCCTTCAAGAAGACAGGGTCGGTATCGGGTTTGCCAGGAAGTGCACCCGAAGCCTTCGCAGTTTTCACAGTAAAAGATGGCTTCTGTGAGCTGGGTTCAACGACATTAACTTTTTCGATGGCCCGTTTCTTGGAAGGAGGAGCGACAGAGCTAGATCGAGATTCGGAAGGGGTCGGTGCAAGCGCTTCCTCAACGCTGATTATGTCATCATTGTCAGCGGCTATTTTCCGCTTTTTGCCATTGGAACTTGAATTTATGGTCTGAAAGTCCTGAGTATCTTCCGATATCGCATCTAATGTTTGGCGAGCAGTAGCACTAGTTTTCCGAGCATTGAAACTAGTCTTCGATTGACTTTGTGTTTGTGACGAGGATTCGTCAGCGACAGGAAGCTGACTCATGAGGACGTCGGCTTGCTCTGGATCATTAGTAGCTTCGAAAAGAGCTTTAAACTTTTTGAGCACAGGCTCTTCAGAGGGCTCGCTGGCAGCTAAAGAGCCGGATTGAGCACTATCTCCTCCGTAGCGTCTCTTCAAATTCGATGGACGTGGGTGTACGGGTGCCTTTTGGTAGAGTGAGTTAGTGAAGGTTGAAATTATTCTTTTGAGCAACGTACTGTCAAGTCCAGAATCATGGGTACAATGGGAACTGGCGAATCGGGCTTGGATAGATCGGAAGCTGCTACAGCTGCATTTATGATGACTGATGAATCACCCAAACCTGACAAGACGGGGACTCCTGCTTTCACCCTGCGTGTGAGAGGCTGTGAGAGAGATGAGCGACTTCAATGAAGATACTTTATTCAACGTGCTGACTTTGCGGGGCGGCGGGGGTTGATCATCTTTTACCTGAGTTTCTACAGGTTGTGAACTGTGCGCTTCCGATGGGGCATTCCTGCGCGTAAGAGGCTGAGGGAAAGAAATTTAGTCTAGAGGTCACTTCACATAAAGTTCCTTTTACTTTGCGAGGCGGTGGAGGTGGATCATCCTCCAACTGAGTGGTTTGTGAGTTGGACTCTTGGGAGGGTGCGCGCCGGCGAGTAAGAGGCTGGTTATAATACTGTGAGTTTGTTCATTTAAAGTTATATTCAATGAGGTTCTGACTTTACGAGGTTGTGAAGTAGGCTCTTCAGATGGCTGACGAGACGGGGCGCGTCTCCGGGAGGCAGGTCGTTCTGCCTCAGGTTGGGGTGGAGGTACGGTCATCTCATCCGGTATAGAATTCGGAATACAATCTGGAAGAGGGGAGGAGCCACGGTCATCTATTTATGATGCTGATAAACAAAAAAGAAGCTTTGAGAATCAGGGCGCTCCACCTTCTCGATTTTGAGAATTATCGTCAACTGGAACCTGAAATATGGCTGTATCCACATTTAAGACAGTCTGTATGAGATCCAGAGTCGAGAAAAAACGTTTATGGTACCTAGGAGAGGATGAATGACCGTGATTGACAAATGAAAGAATGGTACCTGGAAGCTTCCTCGCATAAATCTTGCCAACTGGTCTCCCCAAAGGAAGCGGTGACGGTTGCCTGATCAGCTACTAAAACCAAAACTGCATCTTTGGCCGTTCCTCGTTTCAACGCTTCCCGCCACTTCAATGTTCCATTAGATGCGCAAAAAGTCTGTATGGCCCCTGAACCTCTCGCAACGAACTCTCGAAGAGTACTATCAATATCATTGTCCTTTTCGGCGACGCAGAGGAAGCGATGACCATGAAAAAGCTCATTCCTCCTCTGATCTGGTTCCCAGATACTGAAGTTTTTATATTGATGAGCCAAGGAGGGGGAGAATGCCGGTCGATACTTTGAAAGTGGAGGTGGAATGTAGTCTTGAGTGTTATATTTGTTATAGAGCTCAATGACCTTTTCCAGCCATTCGAGCTTAACAAAATTACATCGAGATAGAAGCGACGTCCCGATTTCAGGGCTGAAGGAGTACGCGCCTATGATATGATAGTCTACTGAAGGATGTGGGGTTGTGAGGGCGCTGATGCCCAAAGAAGCGCAGGATGAGATAATGGAAGGGGTTGGATGCGATATATAGCATGTGAGCTGCCAGGTGACACTGAGACGGAGGAACATTCAAAAAAGTTACCGTGCATAAGGAAGAATTCAGACATACAGTACCATAATGCCATTAGCAAGGCCAAGTTCGTCACCAGACTGTAGGTCCATAGTTGCTTTGCTATTGAGAGCAATCAATTCTCCATTTCGGCGGACCGACATTATCTTGTCTCTTGGGTTGAAAACCTGAAGGGTGGGTCTCTTTTCGGAATCCCGCTGGATATACGATGGGTTTGAAAGCGTTTATATGCAAGTGCAAATGAGGGTACTCACGACATCTTCCAGTGAGAAGTCTCCTACGCTGAGCACGCAATGCTCAGCCGAAATCTTTTTGCTGTTAATGATGAGTGGTTGATTCTTTCTGCCTATGGCAACACTGCATCCTGGCTTCAGAATCCTCGATTCTGTATAGGAAGATAAATAAGGTGATATATTCTACACACATATGCTCACTGGTTTCTGTAGCCTGAACTGGGTCTTGATCAAAGAAACCTTGTGCTATCCACATCAATGGTTAGTTACAATCGCCGTGAGTGCTTACCACGTGATTGAGACGCGTTTTTCCTCAGGATCACTGTGACTCACAACCTCGGAGTCTGAGACTAACTATTCTTTGCTCATCTAATGGCCGCGAAACATCTAATGACTTTGGCGGACCTTTCAGTCCCTCAAATTAACCGCCTACTTGCACATTCGCTGTATTGCAAGCAAATTTCGAAACCATGGCTAGAGCCCCAATCTCACAAGCCTACGAAAAAAACGCAGCTGAGGATGCCTTCGCAATCACTCTTTAGTAAGACCATCGCGCTGCTCTTTTCGAAAAGAAGCACGCGAACGCGTCTGGCTGCAGAGACAAGTGTATCTTTGTTAGGTGGCAACGCGCTGTTCCTCGGAAAAGAGGACATTCAACTGGGTGTTAATGAAACACCCAGGGATACAGCGCGTGTAATTGGCGGGATGACCGAAGGAATCTTTGCCCGCGTTGGTGCACACGAAGAGATAGAGGTGGGAACTTGCTGTTTCTTGCTAGTGGAAAGGCTGAAATAATCAGTGTCCAGGAGCTCGCAAGATACTCCCCCGTTCCGGTCGTTAATGCACTGTCTTCTCTGTGGCACCCTACTCAGATACTCGCGGATCTACTTACTCTACACGAACATTCACATCTATTTGCAAAACCCGACTCTCAGGCTGATAGTACTACAGAATATAAAAATATGCAAACCACTGTCAAATCGCGTAAACGCGAGAAAGCTATGTCTCTGCCAGAGCTTCGACCCCTCACTGTCTCATACATTGGGGACAGTGCAAATGTTTTGCATGACATGCTTGTGACTTATCCACGACTCGGTCACTCGCTTAGGGTGGCTACTCCATCCAAGTATCGGGCTCCCCCCGAAGTTTGGAAGCGAGTAGAAGAGCTCGGATGTGACAAAGGCATTTGGTGGGGAGAAGATCCTGAAGAGGCCGTGAAAGGAGCTGACGTCGTGGTGACTGATACTTGGTAATTGATTTCAGTTGTTGTATCGTTTTTTGTGTACTGATTCTTGCGCCCATCCTAGGATCTCTATGGGACAAGAAGCGGAAAAGGCACAGCGGCTTCAAGATTTTCAAGGATACCAGGTTACAGAGGCTTTGTGTCAAGAAGGAGGAGCTAATCCCGACTGGAAATTCTTGCATTGTTTGCCGAGAAAGCAAGATGAAGTTGACGATGAGGTGATCAATCCTTCCCATTTCACGAGTTTTCTCTGACCCAATTTGCAGGTTTTCTATGGTCCCCGTTCGCTCGTATTTCCTGAAGCAGACAATCGAAAGTGGACTACCATGGCAGTATTCGAGTAAGTGTCACAACTATGTATCCAAATCTGCGCGGTTCTGATTCATGTTCAAGTTTATTTTTTGGGAGGTGGGATATCTCCGCCGACTCCAGCAAACCAAAGCCAAAGTCATCTGAAGAGCAAAAAAGCTGAGGCCGTTTGGCAACTTGGCAAACCTTTATTGGTCGATACCACGTTATCGATGAACTTGTTACCGTATGAAAAGTTGTGATCACCAGTAGTAAATGGTCCGATATAACACATGAGCCATTGAAAACGAGAATACCTTGCAGAGAACACTACTGTTAGCTCGCTGATAGCGCCGTGTATTCAGATTTAAATATTTTCTATCTACATCTGATCGAAGGCTCCAACTTACGAACGTTGCAGATATATCGCTGAGGTAAGCAATTCATGACGTCGAGGCTTCTCTGTTCCTGGGTTGGACGTTGATAATAATTTCGCATCTTGTCTTCAACCACCACTCTCCAATGTCGGACAAACGCGACGTTCGCAACTCTTTGCTCTTTGAATGTGCCTGGGAAGTCGCCAATAAGGTCGGCGGTATCTATACTGTCATAAAAACCAAAGTTCCCGTCACCGTCTCAGAGTATGGCGACCGTTATTGCCTTATTGGACCCCTCAGCTACAAAACCGCGCCAATGGAGGTAGAATCCGAAGAACCTACAGACCCTCATCTTGCTGCTGCACTAGACTCCATGAGATCACAGGGCGTCAAAGCTTTATACGGACGATGGCTCATCGAGGGCGCACCCCATGTTTTGCTCTTCGACACTGGCAGCATGTATCATAAATTAGACGAGTGGAAGGGTGACTTGTGGAACCTCGCCGGAATACCCAGTCCTCCCAATGATCATGAGACGAATGAGACCATTGTTTTTGGTTATCTAGTTGCTTGGTTTCTCGGAGACGTACGTGTAGCCCTGATATATGTCGCCTATCATGACGCGTCACTCCCTGATTCCTCATTCTGTTTAGTACGTGTCTCGTCAGCTGGATAAAGCCGTAGTGGCCCACTTCCATGAATGGCAAGCTGGTCTTGCTATCCCCCTGTGCAGGAAGAGGCATATTGACGTAACGACCGTTTTCACCACTCATGCTACGCTTCTCGGACGCTACTTATGTGCAGGCTCGGTTGATTTTTATAACAATCTGCAATATTTCGATGTGGACCACGAAGCCGGGAAGCGGGGTATCTATCATCGGTATTGCATCGAGCGTAGTGCCACGCATTGTGCTGATGTCTTCACAACGGTCTCACACATCACTGCATATGAATCAGAACATCTCCTCAAACGAAAACCTGATGGTGTAGTTCCGAACGGTCTCAACGTAGTCAAATTCCAGGCGATGCACGAATTCCAGAATCTCCATTCCACGAGCAAGGCGAAGATCAATGAATTTGTACGAGGCCATTTCTACGGCCATTATGACTTTGATCTAGAGAACACACTTTATGTGAGAACCCATCTTATCATCATATTCTCGAGCTCAAAGCCTTTCAGATGTTTACTGCAGGTCGTTACGAATACCGAAACAAGGGTGTTGATATGTTCATTGAGTCTTTAGCCCGTATGTGCTTTTATGCTAACTCTTTTATTTCGTATTGACCAGCTTTCAAGGCCTCAACTATCGCCTTCAAAAAGCAGGATCAACTGTGACTATTGTCGCATTTATCATCATGCCGGCCGCAACGAACTCGTACACCATCGAAGCCTTGAAGGGCCAAGCAGTAACAAAACAACTCCGCGACACTGTGACAGAGATCCAGAATCGGGTTGGAGCCCGTCTATTCGAGCATGCTGCCCGTGTTCATGGGTGAGTCACAGTCTATCAATCGCTCCGACGCCTGTGCCGAAAAAAACCACAGTGATCAGACTGTCGCTCCCACTCCGGAAGAATTACTTTCTTCAGAAGACCTTGTACTTCTAAAGCGCCGCATCTTCGCACTCAAACGAAACTCACTTCCTCCAATCACAACTCACAACATGGTCGATGATGCCAACGATCCCATATTGAACCAGATAAGAAGGGTCAAGCTCTTCAACCACGACCATGATCGTGTCAAGATTGTCTTCCATCCTGATTTCCTAAACTCAAACAATCCAATCTTGGGCCTAGATTATGAGGAATTTGTGCGCGGCTGCCATCTTGGGGTTTTCCCGAGTTACTATGAGCCATGGGGATATACCCCGGCAGAATGCACAGTAGTGGGTTCTTCGGTCTTCCCTTTTTATTTTGAACAAATCTCAAATGAAGTGACTCTAGATGGGAATTCCAAGCATTACGACGAACTTGTCTGGTTTCGGCTGTTTCTTGCAAGATCTTATTGAACGTCCCCAAGATGAGGGTTGTTATATCGTCGACCGTCGGATGAAATCTGTTGAAGATTCCGTCAACCAGCTCACTGACTACATGTTCTCTTTCTGCAACAAGACGCGTCGTCAACGAATCAACCAGCGCAACCGTGTCGAACGATTGAGTCCCCTCTTGGATTGGAAGAACCTTGGGATTGAGTATAGTAAAGCCCGGCAGTTGGCGTTGCGGAGGGCATACCCAGATCAATTCTACGGGCCGGACGGTGAACCTATCGTTGATGCGGAGGCAGAAGAAGATTATTTTGGTGGTGGTGTAGGAAGAATGCCTCCGATGAGTGTACCTGCCAGTCCGAGATTGAGGGGTATGGCAACTCCAGGTGATATTGGCACGTTGACGGAAGAGGTGTGTTTCTAAACCAATTGCGCTCGGAGTCATGGTTCTGATCTGTGAAATGTTCAGATGCAGTCTTTGAAGACTAGCGATTATCGAGGTTATGGTTGGCCTTCGTCGGCGGAGGATGAAGAAGACTCTTATCCTTTGTGAGTTTCCTAGTCACTACTTTTTTGGTGGAAAGTCCCGTTCGCTCATCCTCCGATGTGTATAGCCCACTTGTGATGAAAGTTCGTTCCAGGGCTGATTCTGTAATAAGCGGAGCTAGTACTCCGGGCGGGGGAGTGTTCAATAGCCTTACTGAGCGCGATCTTCAGCAAGCTGACGAGGCTCTTAGCCAAGTAAAAGGGGAGGTTAATGGTACGCATTAGAGACCAAGTCGTGAAATCCTTATTATACCAGTTGACAATTTCTCGCGTTGTGTTATCGAGGTACTTACTTTGGATGGAATCCCATGCGCATGAGTGCTCGTATGTACGAAAAAAAATGCGAGATTGTAAGATATTTCCGCAAATTATAGTAAGGATATACATATGTATATGGTACGTGGAAGAAGTGCGCAATTGAGAACGACGAGAAAAAACAACACGGGTCACACCAAGTAACAGTAGTAGCATCTCGCAATTAGATGGTAGCTTACATTACAGATTAGTTTGTCCCATTCACGTCCTCGTCAGTTCCATTGCGGGATTCATTTATGGGAGAAGACAGTGCTCTATGCCTATCTATGCCGATCTGGAGCAGCGAATATAGATCAGGAGGATAAAGTGATTGAGTACTGTTCGAAAACGTACATATTGACCTGTTTGTTTGGATGCGTAAGCAGATAGTGATATATAAATAGTGTGAATGAAAGTCGGTACCAGTAATGTAGTGCGCCTCTTCAGAAACGAGGTAAGAAACGAGATGAGCGATCGCTTGTGGTGCATCGCGATGGGCCAGAATTCTTTCATCAGGCTTCGAAGACCATCATTACACTAATGGTGAGGGGTGCAGATTCAGATTGGAGGGCTCACCCTTGCTGATGATTGGACAACTGAATCATTACTGTTCGACATAGGGAGTGTTACTTCTGGATTGGCCTCATGGAAGATCTGGCCTGAAAATTGAAAGAGGTTGGTTGAGTAGATAAGGAGGTGGGAAGGGAAAGGAAACAAACGAACGCGGGGCGTAGGAATTTACAGTGATGCCGTGTTCATGCAACTCTAATGCTTTTTGAGATGTAAGTGGTGGCGCATGAATTATAGGTGTATCATTGGGAGACATTGAAAGACGTACCAGCACTTTCTGTTAAACCACGCACGGCAAACTGAGAAGCGGAGTAGGCGCTCATGAAAGAACCACCTGAATCGTTGAAATTTAGGAATGATTTGGAGGAAACTAGGATTGGGAGTCATCCATACCCTTTTTCTCCCAAGCGGAGGAACCTCCTATGATACGTCCTCCTTTCCGCTGTAAAATCATCTGTTGGGCGGCGTACTTGTAGCAGAAGAAAAGACCGCGAGCGTTAACGTCGAATATTCGATTCCAGGATTCGGCGGTAGCTGTTGATGAATGAGAAAGAGGTTAGTAGAGTGGAGCAGAGACTAACTCGAAGTGAGGGGGGCAGCCTCTCGCACCGCGGCATTAACTACCATCTGGGTGTCATTGATATTAATTCTGTTTAATTGGAGAACAAAGAACTCACAACGTCGAGTCCACCGAGACACTTCGTGGTGTCTTCTACCAAGCTCTTTACCTGATCTTCGTCTGTGAAATCTGCTGTTAGAACAACAGAATGTTGTCCAAGCCTCTGAATATTTCTATGTACATCGAGTAGCTGTTCTCCGTTGCGGGGAAGATCATGGACTGCGATTTTGAAGCCTTCTGAAGCGAGTCTGAGGGCGATAGCTCTGCCAGCACCTTTTGCGGCACCTGTAACGAGAGCAACGCCTCTGTTGACCATGGATAAAAAGATAACAACAGGGAACAGGGAGTATTGGTGCCACTTAACCTTGGTACGTCAGATGAGATGACGTATGATATTGGAGAAAGCGGGTAAAAATTAGGAATAACGCATTTCAAGTTTGTTCTGAGCGACGTCCAAGAGCCTTTCGGAATCTAAGGCGTGAAATACATTATACTTCTCGGGGCCTGCTTGTTTACTGTGATTTCAACCACAAACATTGGGCCGCAAAAATTTCGCGAGCAAGCTTAAAGAAAGCCTGCAATTTGCGGTCAAGGTTAACGCTAAGATAACAGTCAGAATTTAGTCAAGGATTCAGAGGACAGCTGAAGAGTCTGACAAAATACTTTGTGGAATAGTCCAGTGAGTAAAGAACTGTGGGAAAGCATGGATACTTCGTCGGCAAAATCTCCACTCCACAGGTATTTCAATGTGAACGCCTCTTTTTACCTTTCTTCCTCACATTTTAGATGCTGCGCTCAAAAAATCCTTGCCAGCTCGTTTCCGTTCGTCATGTTACCACCATAACCAACAAGGAAGCTTTAAAAATTTACTATCGTCGTGTTGAAAAGGCTGAACGAGATGAGCGTATTGATCTGACCACCGCGCTGACTCCCGTTAGGACGTGTGTCGACATTCTGCACTTTTACTGGCCATGTATCTAATATATCATGTCATCTAGATATATGGGTGGTTTTACCCGTCCTACGGATATTCGTGCTTCCCACTGGTGGCCAGGTGGTTCTTATGTTTCCGGGGGCAAACAATATGAAGGGCCTTCACCATTTGCCTACGAACCACACACCGTCTTCCTCCTCGAGTCTCGATACGATATCAAATACGATATTGGCCGCACAGACTCACCTGCCCATATCGTCGCAGTGTGTAGAGCTAGTGACTTTGAAGCTGTTCTCGCAATGTTCAACTCAAAATCTACTCCCCACGACTGCAAGCAGCTCATGGACAATGCTCGCTGGCCGTGGCTCGCACCCAAGAAACATCGGTCTATAAAATGGTGGACTTCAGCCGAAGAACGTTTGGAGGCTCTTCATGATCTCGGATACAGTCCCCCGTCTCTTGGGCAGCAGGCTGTCCAGGATGCCCTTCAACAGGCTGTTCGGGACAACGATGACGAGGAGCTCAAAGCGAAAAAGGACTTTCGTCGGCATCTGGCACAGACTGCTGCTGTAGCTGAACGTGTCTCAGAAGAACAGCAACTTTCAAATATAGCGACCGACATCAAGCCACTCCAGGGGAAGATTCCGTTCGAGCTCGAGTTCGAAGACGGTACTGTTGCGCACCCTAGTGGCTTTGTCCCGCCGACACCCGCAGACAAACAATACGATCCCGAGTATCATCTCTCACCTCATCCCCATTCCAGAGTCGCGACCGAACTGCGCCGTCGACAGATGGAAACAGTCAATGAACACCATTCGGATTCTCTGGTTCCCAGAATCGAACAATGGAAAGCTATCAAAGAGCGCAAGGATCAAGAAGGCGGACTTATGTCTACTCTTACTACCGGAATTCTTTCTGGAGGTGTCTCCGCTGCCACAGAACCCAGAGACGCGAAAATTCCTACTGAAATTCATGGCGTGCACGATAACGCAGTCGCACAACCCATGCAGCATCCTTCTGGCTTCGTTCCTCCCACCGCACGTATGAGTCGTGGCGAATCCGATGCTCGTACATCTGTCGTGAAAGGTCAGAATAGCAATTCCGGCGAGGCCCCAGAAGCTCCAGAAAGGTGGCCCACCTTCGCATCGGGTGATATACACAATGCAGACGAAGTAAAGCCTGCCTTTCCTCATTCTGTCAGTCCTCAGAAGCATTTTCAAGATGTGTCTCATTTGAGGAAAGAGTATTTCGAGTTCATTAAGGATGTGCCTTTTTGGCGTCCGTTAATTTCCCTTACTGTATCCACCCGTCCTATCGCCAAAACCCTCGCTCGTCTATCTCGCGGTCTCAGTCAGGGTAAACCGTTTTACAGTGTAGTTCCACCAGACGACCGCAAGGCAAAGGCTTCGTTTGCTGGTCGTCTTCGATCTTTGCGTGTCACCCGCATGCGAACTCTTGCTGTCGAAATGGCTCAATTGCTCGCTGGTGCCCGTGGCGGACCTATTGGCGTCAGATTCGACGAACATTCTCGTGGTCGAAGCATCGATGGTGAGGGTTTGGAAAAGCCGATCCCTTGGAACAAGCGGGTCATCGGAGTCGGTATAGGACAGTGGTATCCTCTCTCGGACGAGCTCACGGAGAGCTTCAAGGTTCTTGCGGAGAAGGAGGTGACAGAGGTCTACGAACTTGATTTCGAAGGAAAGGACAAGAGGAGCAAATCCCCATTCTTAATCTACCAGATCGATGACCACGGTCGTCCTATAGGGGAGATCCCTGAATTCCCATGGCCTGCGTTGGACAAGATGAACGATGATGTTAGAACAGGCGTCCAAGCTATGGATATGGTCAAGAAGATGGAACGTTTGCTCTCACAGGATCCTCCCGCAGGCAAGGTCTTGTCTGTTATCATTGATCGTGTCAATTCTCCTTCCACGCAACATACGGATCTCGTAAATGCCATAAGCGACCATCATACTCCAATCACGATCCATCTTGTTGGCTATTCGCAACCGCCTACAGAGTCGGCCGCAGGTTATGAACTTCGGGGTGGATTTGCTCGGGAAGCGTTGAAAAAGAGAATTGACAGCTTTTACCGAGAACACACTGATAGCATTGCTTTGGCGAGGACAATGCGTGTTTCCGGTGTAATCTATCCTCGCGTTGAGCGTGATTGGTCAAGAGAATTGGTGAAATCAAGAGAAGTGTACCAATTTACTCCTGATGATGAACATTGGACTTCGAATCTTCACACAGATAACAGTTTAGAAGATGCAGATGCAGAGTTGGATTTGGATAACACAAGTAGAGGCTGACAACCTGAACTGTCCTTGGAATAGCATTGTGCACATTGTCAACGCGAGTTTATTTTCCAAGAAATGAAAGAATGTATGTAAACAGTAAAAGAATGACAAGCCGAAGGGCATACAAGCAACCTTGTATCAGAAGAGCAACGAACTATCCTAGTCCAAAAGGGAACGTATCAAATCAGAGAGTAAAGTAGTAGTCAATGGAAACTAAAGAGTCTTGGGGGGGTATATACGAAACATCGAACATAATTTAACGCCTGCCCGAACCACGGTTATAGCCAACTTGTAGATTGTCCAGTTCGGCTTCCAGCTGCTTGATAGCGCTGTGGGCCATCTCCAGATCTTTATTGAGCCGGTCACGTTCGGCGATAAGCTACAAGAAAGGTCAGCAGGATCAGGTACTTTCGAAGCTGAACTTACGTGTTGTTCCCATTGCCTGAATCTAGCCTCTTCGCTTTTAACTTGTTCAGTGAACCTCTTCCGTAACGCCTCCTCTTCCTCTTTGAACTTAGGGTTGTCAAGCTTCTTGACCTTCGGTTCCCCGAATTTGCGTGTCTCCATTTGTTGCTGTCGGTAATTCTCGTAGTGGGACTCTTCGGTTGTCGAAATCAGATCAAGCATGTGTGTGCGAATGAGGAGGGAGCGAAGCTTTTTGAAGTCGCAGTGTGCCTCATTCTCAACTACACATTTCGAAGATGATTTGCCAAGGACGTAAAAGACGTATTAAGGTGGACGAACCTTCAGCAACACCCCAAAGGTATTCACGTCCTTTGACAACTCTCCCATCAGCAGTTTGCACATCCTCGGTCGAACCGATGATGGAAAATGGAATCGCCTCGGTCAATACGCGGGCGTGGTCGGCACTCTCATCGTCAGCCTCGATAGGAGGGGTATAGATACGGATACCTTGAGCTTGAATGACATCTCGAATCTAATAGACGACAATTAATTAGCCCAAACGAATTTTTTTTGCTTTGAACGTACGTACACGTTGCTTGAACAAGAATAAATCATTTTGGGTCAAAGTGTCCGCCTTTGCAACGACAGGAATCAAGTTGACACGAGTGCCTAGACGCTTCATGATTTCAATGTCGAGAGGTTTGAGCCTGGGTAGGTATGTCACGACGTGATTTGAATTCGATAATGTAGAGCAACTTACGTGTGTCCTGTGGGTCTAATGAAGTATAGACACGCGTGCACTCTCAGATCCGTTTTTTCAGACCGTTGAGGTTGTTGTTCCTGACGCATGTAAGCTTCGTGTTGGTCGTCGATGAATTCGACAATGGGAGACCAAGAGTCACGGTTGTTGACATAGTCACCGAACCCAGGTGTGTCAATGACGGTGAGTTTGACCTTGAACTGCTTCTCCTCGAGTTCAGCCTTGATAATTTCGACCTCCGTAAGTTTATCCAACTGTTTGTGGTGCCGACGAGAGTAGTTTTTAGGCGGAGACAATTCAGTAGAAAAGAGGGTGTTAATCAAAGTTGTCTTCCCGAGTCCGGACTCCCCTGTCAGGTGAGCAAGAAAAAATAAGAAACCTTAGTTTACAGGACTGCCGCTCGACGTACCGACGACCATTATGGTGAAATGGGCTCCGTGTTTGGCAACGATTTTGTGACGCTAGAAGTTACACCTCAGCAAGTGACATTAGAAGACAAAGTAGAGTGAAAAACACTTGGTTGGGAAGGTTGGCAATTCCAACATCGTTGAAGGTAGGAGGCGCTGTTGTAGCCATGTAGAAGAGGTACACTTGTGATGGTGAAGCAAGTCTGTCCTGTTGATGCAAGATCTTTTTGCGTGCTTGGTAGTGTTTGTGGCTGTGCACTTTATTTGTACGCGATTAACGCCCGAAATCGGGGCGCTTGTAACTAGTGCTGCCAAACAAACCCCAACGGTTTTTGGGATCTTTCGAATTTTAGCATGCCTGGGAAACTCAATTGTTTTCAAGATTGGGCGAAGTCATGTGACGCCGTCGCTGTGGCTTCTTCGTTCGTTCGTTCGTTCGAGAGTTGATTTAACCGCCGCAGGCCACCATTTCGGAGCCGGGAGCGGGGGAAACTATGTACTAAGTACAAGTAACACCAAGTATCGTATAGTAATGAAATGTATTGTATAAACTGTGTTCGCTGGTTGTTGCATCGTAACGGTTGTAATAAGTTTGTGCGTAAGTATAGGTTGATGCGATGGTCAAAAAAGTCTGGACAACAGATATGAGTGGCTGGAAAGCGAGTATAAGGAGATGGGAATGAAAATGGGTGGAGAAAACATAGAGTCATAAAGAGAAAGATCGGGAACATAGAGCCAATATGTAAACTGATGAGTCCATGGTTTTGATCTTGTCGCCTGTAGCGTATGATATGACGCTCATTAGTCTTCTTCGTTGCTTGCTTCCTCCGCAATCCTACCATCCTCCTCCTCCCAGTCTACCTCGTTTCCTCCTTCAACCGTTGCATCTTCCAGCCTCGGTTCGTTGTCCTGTTTTCTTAAATGCTCCGCTTTTTTCGATAAATTCCACTAGTGCCTCGATTCCTTCCTTGGTTCCCAGTATTTCCCCCAAATCAAGGTCATCCGATACATCCCATAGAAGGTCTCGGTAGTTGTCGTATATTTCGCAAGTTTGGATGATGTGATCTCGAGTTTGTGTACGAGCACCGCATGGGCACTGAATTGATTCTGTGGGTACGAATTTGGCGTAGTATTCACCAAGGAAGGCATGTCGAGTACGGCATTGTATGAGTCGTCCGTAGACTTCTCTCGGGGTGTTATTAAAGTAGTCTCTGGGTTTCCAACATGGTGGTAGTCCATCTGCCAAAGCAAATCCTCCTCGAAGGGGTCTGCGTGCGTGTTCCTTCTTCCAGTCTTCCAGAGCCTTGGCTTTGGCTCGTCGTTTTGCGTGAGTGAAAGTGTGGAACGTAGGTGCCCAGAGTTTTCCCGCTTCTTTTGCTAGCTTGTCCGCTCTCTCGTTACCCTCTATATCCTCATGTTCTGGGCACCAGGCAATTTCAACTGTGTTCTGTGGATCAGTTTTGAGGAAATTTTCAATCGAGCATCTGAATTGTTGAGCGTATCCCTGGCAGGCTGCTACTGGTTTCTGGTCATATATTGTTGTGATTGCAGAGGAGTTGTCAGCGAAGATAAGGATGTGGTGGATGGAAGGGGAGTCTATTGCGTAATGAACTGATTTTGCTGCCCCATGTGCCAGTCCGGCCATCTCGGTGTCGTAGACTTCGGCAGTCGCGCCCATGCCTCCCATTCGCGAGAATATTTCTTGGCCTCATCGGTATCCCACAAATCCATAACCTGTTATGAGCCTCCCCTCCTCCAGTTGTTGTGATCCATCAGAGTAGAGTACGAGGTGTGAGTCAAGTTTTGTGATGTCGGACATCCTCTCTTTGTGCTCTTTGGCGGCATCTTTCTTGTCCTGTCCGAGGGTTCCACGTATTGTTAGTCTCCCATCCCAGTCCATTTCCGTGCGTCGCCAAGGTGTGGTTGAGAAGGGCGTGATTGTCTCGCCTTCACGTGGGTTGTATGTCATCTTTCAAAGTCTGTCTATGGTGTTTGGCTTTGTTGGACGTCGTTTCGATTTTGGGTGGTAGGAGGGAAGTGGTATAACAAGTGTGGGTTCTTCACCTTCTCGCCATTCTGGAGGGAGACATTGGGTAACGGGGTGGTTTTTGTGGAGTCAGTGAAGTCGATTGGCATATCTTGCACTGGCAAGATCGAGAGATATATTGACAGGTGGAATAGCAGCATTGATTTTGAGTGCGTATATCGGTGTGGTGCGGAATGCAGCTGTGATGTGTCTGAGGGCTGTGTTCTGTACTTTCTGTAATAGTTTAAGGTGGTCTGAGCGTCCGGACCACCAGACTGGGCTTGCGTATGTCATCACTGGGAGTACACATGTGCGGTATAGTGTTCCAAGGTGTTTTTGAGAGAGGCCTCATACTGTATTCCCAAGCATTCTTGATGCTGAGACTACCGCCATAGCTTTATCTGTCAAGGATCATACGTGCTGTATAAATGTCAGTTTTCAGTCTGTCAAGACCATGCTCGGCGCCCACCGCCGGTGTCGGCTTTCTGAAGATCTGGACTTATTGTAATCTTTATTTTATTGTTCTTTCTTGCTACACATTCCCTTTTGTCTTAGTCTAGTTTTATTGTCTTATTCCTTACCCTGACAGTACTAAATGTACAGCCTTTATTAGTTAGTCTGGCACTTCGCTCCGAGTGTTAAGATCATGTACACCTTGTCACCGTGCCAGAGGCTACAAGGTGTCTAAGTGCGGAGGGTCGAATGGGACAGTAGTGAAGTTATTAACAACACCGCCGTTACGCCGTTAGTCCCCGGAGATTGAGAATAGAAGGGAAGGAACTAGGAGCAGCCAAGTCAGGGCGGGGGTATCGCCGACGAGGGGGAGTGAACCAAAGAACTTATAGAGATTACAATAAAGAGTGAATCTTGGAATACCAAGCGGCGGAGCGAGGTGCCGAGGCATGGGCTTGACAGTACGCTACTGTAGTTCCTCAGTTTCATTATCAACTTAGATTCCCTTTCCACCTTAGATCAACTTAGATCACCCTTCAACTGTGTTGATCCTCTCTTGTCTATAAGTCTTCTGGCTTGTCGCCTTGAAGTACTTCTCACTCTGACCTTAGGACTTATAAGTTCTTTGGTTCACTCCCCGTCGTCAGCGATACCACCGCCCCGACTTGGCTGTTCCTAGTTCCTCCCTTCTCTATTCTCGATCTCCGGGGACTAACTGTGTAACGGCGGTGTTGTTAATAACTTCACTACTGTCCCACTCGACCCTCTGCACTCAGACACCTTGTAGCCTCTGGCACGGTTACCCGGTGTGCATGATCTTAACAGTATAATTAAACTCACTCCGTTAACGCCGTACTAACACATTAATTTTTATGCCTCCGAAAACCCGAGCTCAATCTAGAGCTAACTCTGAAGAAAACACTTTCTTCACTACAGCCCAATCATTTGCCCCTTTCTCTGAATCCATTTCTGCTATCGGTCAACCATGTCGCCGTAATTGCGGTTTTGGCCCAGCCACGGTTCCCACAACTTCAACTCTTCCTGAAGACATGGAGGAGGATCAACAGTTCGAGTATAGTACCTTATATACAGGTGATGGACAACCTGTTCAAGTTCTGACCCCTCGTCGTGGACAACCCCCCGTGGTTGCCCCGACTCGGGGCCAATCTATCTCTCGACAAGATTCCCCCATCCTTCAGGCTATAGCTCGCCGTACGGGTAAACAACCCCAACGTTGTGCCACTTCGAACTCTCCTCGTGACCCACCTCCTCATTTCGATTTGGATGCTGGTGATCACGATGATCAAGACCCTCCGGTCGACCCCGCCGATTCAGGGGTCGACAACCCTGAGAACCAAGATCTGGATGACGACTCTGGTGGTTTACCGCGTGGTGAGCCGGATGACCCCAGTGGACCTGGTGGACCTGGTGGACCTGGTGAACCTGGTGGACCCCGCTCTCCAAATTCTCCAATCTCTCCTGACATCCCCAACGAGCAACGTGCTATGTTGGAACTTCTTTCTGGGTTCAAGGGTTCCATTGAAACCCTCAGGACCATTCTTGCCGCTCTCGGCCGACCCTCTGACAGCTCTGAATCTAAGAGCAAAGTCAAGGAGCCGGAGGTATTCGACAGTTCGGACCCCCGAAAGCTCAAGACGTTCTTCGTCAATCTCGCCCTGGTCTTCAATGACCGACCAAAGTATTTCACTGACCAACGGAAGGTGAATTATACTCTCTCCTATCTCAGTGGTTCAGCCAAAGAATGGTTTGTCCCTGACATTCTCGACCCAGATCTTGACTCGCTGCCGGCCTGGACGTCCTCCTTCAAAGCCCTTGTAAAAGAGCTACAGGACAATTTCGGCGTTTACGACGCACAAGACGAGGCCGAAGATTCTCTTGGTAACCTGAAGATGAAGGAAACTGAGAACATCCAGTTCAACACCCTGGCTGCTAGCACCAACTGGGATTCTGCTGCCCTGAAATGGGCTTATGGACAAGGTTTGGCTGAATGCATTAAGGACAAAATGGCGCATCTGCCCGAGCCGGCGACGCTCGCCGATTATCGTCAAGAGGTTCTTTGCATTGACAACCATTATTGGAAGCGCAAAGAAACTAGAAAGCGTGAGGCTGGTAAGCCTTTTATTGCTCGGAACCCGGAGAAGGGTTCCTTGGACTTCAAAGCTGGTTCTACTAACCAGCAGAACAACTCTCAGCCATCGGGCTCTTCAGCACCGTTCACGCTGAAGCCTAAACCTTTTTCTGGAGGTAAACCAAACAACAATGGTAAGCCTCAGAACTCTTCAAACTCCGGCCAATCCGGCGGTCAATGCCCCGCCTTCAACCATCTCGGTGCCGATGGGAAAGTTCTCCCGTCTGAGAGGGAACGAAGGATGAAGAACAATCTGTGTCTCTTCTGCGGTGGTAAGCATCAGATTGCTGACTGCAACAAGCGAAAGGCTCGGGAGTCAAAGGGCTGTGCTGCCGAGGTTGAAGAAACTCCCGAGACAACTATTGAAGTTGTTGAAGAGGATTCGGAAAACTAGTCCGCAGCTATTGTTCCCCGGTACGAAACGGGAGCTGCGTTGATCAGGTTCGTACCTCACCTGGGGAGTTATATCTCAACGTGTCCGCTCTATCTTTAACTGCTGAATTCTCACTCTCCGATTCAGCTGGCGCAGGCCAAACCTATCTCTGCTCTTCTCAAATTTCCTACTCTTGTTGATTCCGGTTCTACTGACTCTTTCATTGATACTCGTTATGTTTCTCAGAATTCTATTCCTACGACCAAAATCTCTCCTGTTAATCTTTGTCTTTTTGATGGTTCAATATCTTCCAAACCCATTACCGATATGGCAAATATCGCCGTTCGGTTCCCTTCCGGCGAGCTGCTTCTATTGCCCTTCTATGTTACTCATTTAGATTCATCTTGTAAAGCAGTATTAGGTTACAGTTTCTT
>MU795098.1:0-58917 GCA_027886305.1 Lentinula aff. lateritia
CTCTCACTTTTGTTGCCTCTCTGAGACTACAAGCTCTACTATCCAGGTTGGTACCACAGAGTGTCACCACTGTGTAACCCCTGTCCTGCTCAACAGATTCATGTGTGAACAATAACTGATTGCTTAATATTGGAAGATATTTCTTGTTAACTTCCATCTGCATTCAAAATTGATTCATTTGAGCATTATATATTGAGAGGTTATGTATCTCGATCTTTCAAACAAAAGCAGTGCGAAACGACATCCGGGCTTTGACCTTGTAGCACTGGCCCTGTCTATCCAAGCATCCCATTCCCATGAGCCACCTTGGTGGAGAGCTGCCCATGCTCAGGTTTAGCAGTGTTTAAGTCTGTTTTCATTTCTCACTGTATGCTGTGTATGGAGAATTGAGGAGGTTACACGCGGTGCTTACCGTGCAACCACATCTTTGACTTATAATTAACCCAAATGCTTCAATGCAATGGTTCCACTGGCTGAGTGAATGCCATGCACAGCTGTGCAGTGGCCCTCAATCGCATGTGGAATAAGATCAGAAGGAGCTCTGGCTCAACCATGAGCTCACTGTTCACCTTCAGGCTTCACAGCCTTCCAGAAAATCCTTGCGGGTCATAAACAGAAAGTGCTCGCGCTCTCATATGTTAAGCTTGCCATTTAGATGCAGTGCATCAGGTGCAGAAAGTGAACCGTAATGTTATGGAAGTAGCATTCTAGGTCATCAAACTTGTCCATGAAGTATAGATACAAAGTAGACGGAGCTGGCCCACATCGCCGGGTTCAGAGTTTCCTACAGTGAAATGCATTGGGAATTCACCGTAGGGGAAACTTTGAACCAGGCAATGTGTGGAGAGAACGTGAAATGAAATCGGTCCGCTGTAGTTATTAGGCGCCTGTTTTCAGCACAAATTTCATCTAATAATAATATGGCTTCTCCGTCTACGTTACCGTACTCAGTTACATTTGGGTTTCAAGCAAGTCTGTGCTCCCTCTGGCTTCGGTGAACGTGAACTCTGAGATCTGAGTATTGAACTGACGACTGAGAACAAAGCAATTGGGCCGACGCAGTCGTAGCGTGTGAATATATTTTTTGCATTGACAGTCCTTCTCTGGGATCCCGAGGATGAACCAATGTTGGTTCTTTCCCCCAATGTTTCGTGCAGCATGCGGCCGCGGGTGCTCCTTGCGGAGTCGTAACAGACAATATGCCACTGCTACCTTCCCAACCTGGTTTACTCTAAACCACGAGATACCTGCACCCAGCTCTCCTGCTTATTCAAAATTGAACAACCTACTTGCTTCATCTAAAGCTGCACCTAACGACATATGGGCCTTCTATAATGACGTCCTAGACGTTTCAGGGCCTCACGAACTCGATTTATCTATACACCAGAGGGTTTTGCAGCGGTGTACATTATCCATGGAACATTTCCGTAAAAACTCCCGGCGACACTACTTCAGCATAGCGCGGCCAGTCCCGGGACATATACACGAAGATCGCTTCCAAAATATCATTCGCAACATCCTGTCTATTGGGTACACGCCCTCGAGAGAGGACTACCACTTCATTCTGGGGCAATTCGCTGCTGTCGGACACAGTATTGGCTCAATGGGTGTGTACAACGAAATGAGGGGGAATAAAGATTGTCTGCCAAACAATGTAACGATTGCATTGGTACTACAGTCGATTGCGCATAGGCTTGCTCTGCCGGAGCGCAAGGTGGATAGACAGGAAACAGCGAATCGCGCGCGGGGACTTCTGAAGCAGATATTAGACGACATGCGGAGCAGGGGGATCCCATGGACCAATACCAATATGGATTTGACAATACGTATCATGAAGCATACGTCTGACGAGGAGAATTTTGATACGTTACTCAAGCTTGGCTATGGTATCGACCTACGGTATCCCGACAGGCCAGTACTTGACGATGAATCTAGCGCACTTCTGCCTTTCACCCTCCACACGTTAAACACCGTCATCAACATGTACGGCCTCGGAGGAAATTTATCCAAACTCGTACAAGCGTTCGAAGTGCTTACTGTCCCTTTGCCCCATGCCCAGAAACATTTCTCTGCTTCGTTCGAGGACGAAGATGACTTTGGTATCGTTCCTCCGGAATCATCCCTTTCTTTCAGGTTTCCCTCGGCTGAACCCAACACCACCACATACACATTCCTTCTTCGACAAATTTCTCAACACAACAAAGCCCATCTTGCGCGACACTATCTTCTTCAAGCCATAAAGCATGATATAGAGGTCTCCCGTGATCTCCGACGAAAGGTTATTACCACACCAAACCTCGAAGACGTTCGGGCTCCGCGTATAGCTATCAACCGAGCCATGCTGGTTCCCGTGTTTGGCTTAAGCAACAGGAACAAGAACGTATCACTCATGAGATGGCTCTATGACCGCATTCCATCTATAATTCGAAGGAAAAAAGCCGACATTTTACATTTCTCTAATTTCATTAAGCATTTGGAAAGGGTGGGCAAATGGCCACCACCACCAAAGCCTAAATCATACCATACCACTCGTAGAGTTCCAGTCTCAACTTCGAAAGACTACGTCTATGTCGATGGTGTACGCTGGCATCGTGCTGATGTCGAAGATGTCCTTGCTGTTGATCCGAGTATCCAACAACCTGTACCAGTTTATACTGCGAAACCCATCGATCTACGACTTCACCTTCGTATTCTCAAAACCGACATCAACGACCTTACTGTATATCACGGATATGTCCGGTCAGTACTCGCGCGCACGATTGAGAGAGTGAAAGACAGACTCGGTCGTAGGGTATGGAGAGGAAGGAACATCTATCTCAAAGACGTCACGTTAGCAGGCGGTACGGCGGCAGATCGTAAATCAAGAATGAAGGTATCGAAAGATACGTGGAGGCAAATTGTTGGTTACAAACCAAAGCTTAAGACAGGGTTTGCGCGACCGCCGTCGCATTTTCATCATAAGGTCATCAGACATCAGTACTGGCGGGAGGTGAAGAGCATCAGAGAGGAGCAGGCGAAAGGGAGCGCTGCAGGTCACTTCACGCGGTCGGGACAAACTTCAATGTTGAAGCTGCCAGGCGAAGAGGGTAAAGAGTGCTAATCTGATTCATCCTAATCAATACAGAGGTATAAAAAATTTCTTTTTATTTTTCACGAGTTTAAACCTTCATACAGAATCAGATGCACAATACGTTAAGCGCTGTCAGTCATCCAGACTGTTATAACGGTGCTTCCGTTTTCGAGTATCACTTCATGTTGTGCGCATCTTCAATTTGTTGGCGGATCTAAGACATATGAGGTGTAATTCAGTCGGGTTTTAGTCTCACAAAGGTTTTGTTGCCGGTTTGTCTATGAATGGAGGGCACACGGGCGATGGCAGACGGCAGCGGGCGAAGGTCGAACAGAAGAGGCAAGGTTATGATAGGAGCCAATGGAGAATCATCGCGCACTTTTGTCACTCCCGTAGCCGGTTATTCCCTGAGTCTTGGTCTCCTATACATTATTACTACTTGCTATGTTCATGCGTACCTTGCGATGCAGTTATGTAGGTGAATATTTGAATGGACTGCAATTGCAGTGTTCAAATCGCCTTTGCGTCTCCAGATTCGGGGTTCAGCAACAGTGATGTACTAAGGGTGCACAATCTATTACTGGCCGTTACACTAATGATATAGTCTCCCACTGTTTTTGGTGCTTCTCTTTCAATGATTTCCTTTGTCTGAATGGCCCAGTGACTTGCCAGGCTGTATCTTGTCCCGAAGTCTTTGTTTCTAGGAACCATATAAGTTTAACAGGCGGTTGTCCATATATAAAAGGCACATACAAGAACTTTCAATTCTGGAAACCCTCCCTCCACTTTACGATCCCATAGTAAAGTGTTGGAGAGACTGTCGGTTTGATTACTGGCAGGTATGGTGAGCCATACCCTAAACCGACCCGCTGTTTCATCGGTGTTGCGGGGGAGAAGAGAGATACATTCAATTAGAGGAGGTGGGAAGGTGAGTAGGAGCTCAGTCTGAGTCCAGGTGGCACGATGAAGCCTATAGACCGAGGTCGCCATCGATGACGATGATGAAGGTGAGATTGAAATAAAATGTATCTAACTTACCAGCGACACTAACAAGCGCAGAGCAGGTCAAGAGAAGCGGTTAGAAATGCATATGTGATACAACAGAGACTGACTCTATCGCAAAACTCGATGGTAACGGTTGTGCCTTGGAGAGGTTTTGGGAATATGAAGGTCGCCGGATTGAGGGGATCATAAGCTTGAGAATTAGCCAGAGACTGTTCGAGTTGCTGATCTTTTGTTTCAGGAGCTGCGCAGGGCTCGTTAGGAGCGCATGAGGCATTAGAAGCGGGAGCTTCCATGACTGGATTGTGGTTAAGCAACTTAGTAAGACTCATTACTTAAGCGCTCCGGATTCTAGACTCACGTGTACGCGTTTGACGCGAAGTGGCGTTGAGTCCTGCTTCATGCCCCCTGCACCAGATATCATCATGCAATCTTCTCAATCGACGGAACTTCGGAGGATGAGATGGCCTGTACATGGTGCGCTGCTCATATTTCATGATTCCATGGTCCAAGCATCCTTGTAACTAATTGTGCTGGATCTTTAGTGGAAGTCCGCCTAAAGTCGCGATCTACTTCTCGATTTGAAACAATACGCGCTCATGTCCAAGCCTGGATCACATCTTTCGACCGCATAAATCTTTCATCTTCTCTAGACGGCTGGGAAGACGTTCCAGAACTTGCTACGTCCGTCGAACGAATCGTCACATCGGAATCCGCATGTCCATCTCAATCACTGTCCGTGGATGAGATGGCTTTGCAAATTCACGTGTATCAGCCTTGCGAATCAGATGCCTTCGAAGAGTTCTCGAATAGTACTAATGAGGATGATGACGAAACAATGGCCGCTACTGTGCGCGAGCTCCCGAATCGGTCTTGGGAAGGGTTGTGGGATTCATTGATTTATGAGGATGACATCAAGCTGAAGTTATTGGACTATATCCACGCAACTTTAGTGTTTAGTGATGCTGAGGTTGACTGTGAGTTCTTGTATATCATAATGCTGGAAGGGTACTAAAATATCAGGTAGTTAATCTCGTGTCCTGGAATCGGGTGGTTCTGCTTCACGGACCTCCTGGAACCGGGAAAACTTCCCTTTGTCGAGCTCTGGCGCAGAAGCTTTCGATCCGGTTATCACAACGGCGAGCTTAATTCTATGATTTTGAATGGCTCCGATCTAATACTCGGATTTTCCAGCTACTCTCACGCGCGCTTACTCGAAATCAACTCACATTCCCTTTTTTCAAAATGGTTCTCTGAATCAGGAAAGCTTGTACAGCGATTGTTCTCCAGTATATCCGAGCTTGCGGACGAGGAAGATGCGTTCCTTGTTGTTCTCATCGGTAAGCTGCACTCATGCTGCTGATCGTTGCAGTCTGACTCGTACCTCAGATGAGGTCGAATCATTGACAGCTGCTCGAGCGAGTGCCATGGCGGGCACTGAGCCGTCTGACGGTTTACGTGTAAGTAATTCTGCAATCTATTTTGATGCGTTCGCATTACGATTTGATCGTTAATTGCAGGTGGTCAACGCGCTCCTGACGCAACTGGACAAATTGAAGCACCGCAAGAATGTTCTAGTGATGTCGACCAGCAACTTGGTGAAAGCCATCGGTGTGCTGTTTATTTCTTTACATCCTCTAGACGTTATATTCATTTGGATTACAGACAGTGCTTTTGTTGACAGAGCGGATATAGTTCAATATGTCGACCTTCCCCCTCGCGAAGCAGTCTACGAAATCCTCCGCACCAGTTTGTGCGAGATCATCAATCGAGGAATTGTGTCTTCCGCAGTAGGGACCCGATATACTCGTTGAATTATTCGACTGATTTCAGAGTGGTATTTCACAGAATGTCCCTAGTCTCCAAGAGGCCCTCATATACGAACGTACAGCTCCAGCTCATTCTTCAACGATGATTTCCAATGGGTCCGACGCTCACGAAAAGTCGAAATTACTTGGATTACGGCTATTGACGCTAGCTACGCAGTGCAAGGTGAGCTTGAAACAGCCGATGTGTTTTAGGACGATGTCATAACTTGGCTATGTAGGCCCAAAAAATGTCCGGTCGGGCGCTTCGCAGACTTCCTGTCCTTGCACTTGCGCGTTACATTGGTGCAGGAAGTATAATCTCGTCTGACAATACCGAGATAAAAGGAAGAACCAAGGTGAATGGTTCTACCGGAAGCGGTGCAGATATCGACATGTGGCTTTCCGGGATGGAAAGCGTTGTTGTAGATCAAGGGAAACAAAGAGAGACTTTGCTTTGAGGTGTCTCCAACGGGTTTCTTCTCGTGGAGGATAAATTGCACGAGTTCCTCAAGGTCATCCTGTGCATATATGCATCTATTGTAGAACAATCGACATGTTGTACTATCGCATCACACTGTATTATCCACGTATTAGCCCTTAATACCTCGTCTCTTCAATTAGCAGAGCTACAAGTCGTCTCCTCTGCAAGACTAGCCTCTCTAATCTCTTCGTCATCATGTTAAGGACCTGCGCCATTTTCTCCTCTTCCATAGCACGAGCCTCCAGAAGTTCTACAAACTCTCGCTGTAATACTCTCCCAGGTTTGAGTGTACGACGATTCTGGTAAATCCGTGCAGTACTGGAAGTTTGGAGCAAAGGGCTGGCGGGAGTCGATGGAGGACCGAACGAAGCGATTGTTTCTGCCAATGGCACTGCTTTTACACCGGAAGCAGTCTCCCCGTCTGCTCGTATTCCCTTGCTAACGCATTGCGAATTGGGGGTCGTTGTAGAGAGAGCTGAGAAATCGGCAGCAGAATTCATAAAGGGCTGTCTTTTCCGTCTGCTCTGATGAGACTCAATAGCAGTGAACGGCGTCATGGAAGAAAGGCATGCTCGGATATCGGGTACTGAATCAAGATCCACGCCTTCGATGTGAAGACCGGGGGTAGAAACGACGTCCAAATAAAGAGGAGAGCGTAACATGCGGACAGGTGTTTCGTGGGAATTGGTGCAAGGGATACGTGCAGTCAATGGAGGAGTGAGAGGATAAATCAAGCTTGAAGATTGACCTGCTTGCGGATTTGCACAAGATGTGTTCCGAATGTTCTGGAGTTCTAGACTACTAGGAACGGATAGAGACAAAGGTGAAGCAGAAATGGCCTCGAAGCTCTCATCTGAACTGTAGAAGTTTGGGGACGGCGAGCGCAGCAGTTGACGGAGAATGGATGGACTGAGATTAGGAAAGTACTTGACACGTAAAGGTGTACTGAGGAATGGATTTTCTGAATGACTGGGACGTAATGGTAAATTGAAGGCTGCAGAGTCCTGAGGTGCATTTGTTTCATGGGGTGGGTTCAGATCCTTGACAGGGCGCAGAGGAGTTTGGGGAGTAAAGGCATCTTCATCCTCAAAATCCCAATCTTCATCTATATCGAAAGTTTGTAGTAGCAACCTTGCACTATCTTCATCAGCTTGAATTCCGGACAAAAGTTCATAGAGTAGCTCTTGTCGACTAGACGTGATGGACGAATTTGATTGTCGAAAGTTAGAGACATGTGCTCTCTTCTTCCAGTCCAAATTGTCCGGACGTGCTGTATATGTGGTCATGGCACGATATCAGGAGGAATGCCGCCAGCAAGGGGTAAAATTGGTCGTGTGAAAAATACGATATTAGGCGGAATAGAGGTTCAATAGGTGTTCACATGCATATACGTAGGGTTAATACAACAGCAAAAAGCGATCGTAAAAAATCAGAGATACTAGACGAAGAAAGAACTTTGATCACATTGTTGTTCAACTAGGCTGTCTCGGAGGGGTGCTCGTCCTGCTATCCAATCTTCTCATCTCTTTCTCGAGCTTGTCGACACCAGTTCGACCGAGAGAATGTGACAAGCCTCGGGCACCATGTTTATCAAAAAGATAGGTAAGAAGATTTTTTTTCTCGTCTGCCAGACCGTCGAGGAGGGCGAATAAATGTGTTTCATCACGGAGAACTAGTTGCGCAGAGATAATGGCGGCTGCAGCAGCTTCCCGAATAACGAGCGATTTCGCATCGTTCAGACCCTTGCAAGAGTCGATCAATACACAGATCAGGAGCTGCTACACATATAAAATGCTTACCGAAATTAATGTATCACGAAGGCGAGGTAGTTCCTCTTCAGCTATTTCGGCAGGGAGGCGTAGTATAAATTTTCCAAGGGCAATCAGACCGAACGCATACGATGCAGCATTGACCTCTACATCGCCTTCTAATGGTGGTGCTTCGGATTGAAAAGTACGGAGACTTGCGTGTAACGTAGTCAGACCATAAACAGGCTCGATACGCGCAGTAAGAGCGTCCCGGATAGTGTTGGTAGCCTCGAGGACCTTAAAAAGCATTTAGCAAGACTCTACCTACGCAGAGCGCGGCTTACATTGAATTTGTTGCAGTATCTGACTCGCAATAGCAGAGTGAAAACATCACCCTCCCGCCCCTCGAGATGTATCGATTGGCTTTCAAGCATTTGCCACAAGACCATTAGGCCATGTTCTATCTGTATCTCATCCTATCGGAGAGTGAGGTGCCACAATATACACGAAGAAAAAGTACAAACCTTGGTAGACACCATATAACTACCAAGTGCGTTGAATAATTTGTCGAAGTTGCGGTTCTTCTCCCACATATCACGATGAAGAGTGGGGACTGGACCAAGGCTTGTGAACGGAGACGGACTCATCGGATAAAGCGAGTCGGGACTAAGTGGAGATAACACATCAATGGCGGGGTTCTCTATACACAAGAAGACAAGCTTTTGTAACGTGGATAAGTGTGGATCTCCTTCTTCTAAAACGGAAACGTAGTTCTCGAGGTCCGTCTGCGCATTGGACGATTCAGTTATACCGAGCGTAATTCGTTGGCCAAGTACTACAGAGGGAATGTTCAAGAAGGCTCTCTGAGCATAAAAAGAATTCTTACAGGTCTTCCGTTTCAGCCACCAGCCGGTTTCCTTTGAGCGATCCTGCAAGACATCAAGCAGTGACGGAGCTCTGCCGTTATAAGCAGGACTATCTTGAAAAAGGGCGGCCTGCCGCATGACAATCGAAGCCCGGTTCTTTGGTGTCACAGGAAATTGAGCAACGGAAACTGGGGGAGGTTTCGATTTTCCAGGTGTTGAAAGCCCATTTGAAACAGGGCTTCCCACGAGAAGCGAGGGTGGCAAAATAGGATGAGGAATATCATCCTCGGGCTCAACCAATTCTAATAATCTCTCTGCAGCACTTTCTGCTTGCTCCGCTCGTGCCCTTAGAGCATCTTCGACCACTGGTGCACCACCCTCTTGCGCCAGCTCTGTGACAGAGTCTGTGGACAGTGCATTTGAAACACCAATTATAGGATTTAAGTCAGCAGAATTGGGAGAGACAGAATGTACTTGAGAGTCGGAAGCAGGAGGCGGATGGTACATTTCATACGGAGCCGAAAACGACATCAGGTTGATCGAATGTTCGTCAGAGTCACTGTCTCCATCTGGGAGAGGGATTGCGGTGGCAAGGAGAAGAGAGTCCTCATCGGAACCGTTCAATGTTGGCATCAAACTAGACATACGAACTGCCGCAGCAGCGAAAGCAGGTTGGACTCGGGAGATGGACCGATGCGGAGGCGACTCAGTAGAATGAGGCGACGCCGGGAGGGTGGGTCGCACGGCCCTTTGTATTGTTGTTGGACGAGTTAGGGATATACCAGTAGCCAAAGGGGATGAGAGTCGCCTTGAAAAGCTATCTGAAACAGGAGACGGAGGAGAAGGAGGGGAATCGGAGCTAGGTACCAGACGCGACGTCGAAGGCGTAATTGCAGTGGTGCTGATTGAGCGGGGCATTGTATTGGAGATAATACGCGACCTGGGAGGGCTTGGACCGGTGGAGGTGCGCAAAGGAGAAGAGGGACGAGAAGGTGGACTTCGGCTCGTGCTTTTCGATAAACTTGGCGAGGCAGATCGCCTGGTTGGAGGGATGTGAGATGCGGAAGTAGCTTGATGCCGCAGACTTGGAGGAGCAGTCGCAATCGCTTTGGCCTTGGCTCGGCTTGCAGCAATCGCGGCGGCTACGCTCGATTTCTTGGCCGGCTTTGGTGTTGTTGGCGGCAAAGATAAGGCAAGTTCTGGGTTGGGACAAACTTTCTCGACCTCCTTCCGCGCAAGCGGAGTCAAAGTCTCAAGGATAGCTACTCCACGCTCTCGCCAAATCCCATTGAATGACCAAAACGCTGCTCGCGCAGCGGCTTTGACGCCTGCATTAGGGTCCCCCAGGGATTTTTTGATCGCACTTTCCAATAAATCCACTCCACCGAATGATTCTATCGCACTCTTGGCGCGATGACCATGAATGTCCATATAAGATTTGAAGTGTCCCATCGCAAAATTTCGTGCTTGGACGTTCTTTTCCTTCGATATTTGCGAAATGAGCGAGATGAAGATGCGTGGGGTACCGGAAGAATACATGATGAGTGAGTTTACAGCAGCTTGCGAACGGTCTGCGGTTAGCTTTTTTGTGAAACCGGCCATTCTGAGGAGGTGCGTGAGGAGTAAATCGCACAATGGATCAATGGATGTCCCAAGAGCAGCAGCAAGCTCTTGATAGAGCGCGCATGTATTCGTACACACCGTCGTACGTAGACTGGCCAGCTGACATGATTGTTAGAGATACGAAGTTAAGGTCCATCGCTGACGTACCGTCTTCAAAGACCATTGAATGAAGCTTTGTTTGAGGCAAGCTAGGAAGGAGTCGAAGTATTTCTGGTGAACATCACCTTTCAACATACCCCGTACTCGTAAAATAGATTGTTCTCGAGTCGACCAGTTATGCTCGGTTTCTTTGCCCTGCGAAGTGTATCACACTGGTCATTTAAATCACAAAAGATAGGAACAAATCTTTACCTCGAAGGCTTTCTCCATGCCTTGAAATTCATTCTCGAGATCACGAACAGAAGCAATCTACGCACTCAAGTTAGGATTTGCTCCTGAAGGAACCGGATGTGAAATACAAACATAGATAGGCTTCACTTCTAGCGGTACTTCAGTAGTAGGTGTCGGAGGCATTGAAGAGTCCAACGCCGCGGCTCGACTGGGGGGCCTAATGATACCAGATTGACTAAGTGATGGTGGTAGCGGGGTGGGGGCTCCTGACACTTTTCGACCTTGCAATGCCAAGCTGGGGGGAACGTAACTGACGGGTTTACCATCTCCACTTTCCGAGCCAGACGGACTTTGCGGATTGCTGTCGGCCCCATTTCCGTTCAAGATTTTCGACAAGACACCGTCGACAATTGTTTTACGCACGCCCTTTTTTGACATCTCTTTCTTCAAATCTGCACGAGCAGCATCGGTCACGGAGGGTCCAGAAAAGAGTTCGATGATAGATTGACGTGCGCAATCGCGTACATGAGCGTCTGTGTCCTCCAAGCAATCAATCAGCAGTGGAAGGTAAGGGCGTAGCGGAAACATGTGGTGTTGGCGTCGAATTTGTACCAGTGTCAGAATAGACTAGATCAAGTGAATATCAACAATATGAATACTATCTGTCACGTCGAAAACACACCTGTTCCCTGACCTTCCATACTTTGCTACTCAGACCATTTTCCCTCAAGAAGCGTTCAAAAACCATCAGAGAAGTCTCGGGGCCCTTACCACTACGCGATCCAGTGGACATGGTAGCAAGGGTTGAACCTGGGGCCCGGAAAGCGAATCCGCCCAAAATCACTAATGCTTCGCGTGCCTTCGTCTGGGCTTTCTCTTTATCGCCGAGCCTCTCGAATAGACCTCCTGTAGGAAGGAAGGCATTGAGCAGTTGGCGAAGAGCGTAAGCATCGACGATGGAGGATGGCGAAGAAGAAGAAGTGGAAGAATGAGCTGATGATTGGCCGTTTGCGGGAAGGCGTGGCGGAGGGGCGTTCAAAGGCCGTGAAATGAGGAGAGGAAGCAGTGTTGGTAATGTGGACAAGGTGGCAGTCGTGAGGTGTTGGTTTGAAATCCGTAAACAGGATTTGAGAACATTAATGAGGGCGTCCGGGTCGTTAATCTTGGAACATTAGTTGAGTATCTTGTATGATTGATATGAACGAGACACACCTCCAATCCTTGTTCAGCTTCAGCTTGAATCTTCGTCAAAGCATCAATCTTGACGTCGACATCTTTCGTGAAAAACATTAGCAGGATTTCGGGAACGTTGCAAAGAATTTTCAGGTCACCGTTGCTTTTGCAATGACTGAGCAATGCATCAAGCCTGGAGTCGTCAGATTCCATTGGCGTGTTGGATCGAGGGACAACGTCCCAAGTTATGTAAAGCAATAATGGGTCGATTCAACTTTGAGTGTGTGAAATTTGCGACGCGTCGTTAGCAGTTAGCCACTCATCATTCACAAGATCCTACATACGGTAGATAAACTCGAATTCGGACTAGATCAATCAAGGTTCAAGCATTTGAACGCTCTGCATACATCAGAGACCAAATCTTCTGAGCAGATAGTACGCGATTCCCGCCAAAATACCAGCTACATGCCCCGCAGTGTCTGTTTCCCGCCTTTTATCTGACATAGCGGACATCACATCGAATACGAAGACGCCCGAGACGAATAACCATGCTGGCACAGGAATGATACCGTAAATTTGGAATATCATTTTTGGAGCAACACAGGCAAGGAAACCATTGACCGCGAAAACGGCGCCTAAAGCAAAGAGTTCAGCACAGTCGCACTTCGAACATGTAACCAAGCCTACCGCTTGCGCCTAAAGAGCTGGTATCACGATGCTTGATCTTGTTGTGCCAATACATGCTTCCGAAACTAGAGACGAGCCCTCCTGCGAATACCTTTGAGAAAGAAGTACAAAACAGCAGTCTAGACATACCTCCGATGTACAAACTCAAGAATCTCCGAGGCCCTAAAATTGAGAGAACAGGGCGGGCGAGAAAATAAAAAGTGAACATGTTAAACAGGATATGCTGGAATCCCTGATGAGAGAACATGGCTGTCGCTGCGGTCCATCTGTAGAACAGACATCGGAATTGCCATGGTGTAAAAACCAAAACTCCTACATTCTACCAGAGCTAAAGTTCGTCCAACTAGTGGTAAAGTTTTCTTGCATCCAAATATAAGATCTCGGATCACGTTCGATTTCCTGTTTCAAAGTAGTGTCAAAAACACCGTGTCATCAGCAGTTAACCACGTACATATCTCTTCTGTGCTAACTGCCACATGATAAAAATAGCTCCGTTCAGCCCAATGATTCCCCAAAACACGACGTCTTCGGGAATTCGATCGAGAAAATCAAACGGACTTCGTTTGCTTCCTCCTCCTCCCCCATAGCTATGACTCCGTAAAGGTGTTCTTACTCTGCCAGATTGCTGTCGAATTTTCAGCCAGGCAGATTTGATACCAAGGTCATTTGAACGTGTGTGATGAGCAGCATTGGATGTAGACGGCAGGGTGCGAGAAGTTGACTTGGACAGGAAATACCATCGACAAAAACGTGGATTAGTTGATATAGACGGAATAGCTATTGAAAGACGAGTCCCTAAAAGACTGGAACGCAAACTATGTTGATAAATCCTGGAGAGGAAGGACATTTGGTACTGTTTACAATTACATGCGCGCAAGTCAGCCGCGTTAGCGCCCAACTTGGAAATGTCACATCATCTGTTCATCCTTTCGCCTTCAGATACGCCAATATACAATCTTACTTATTCTTCGACAAAACCTGCGCCAACGATAATATCTCCGCTCTCCTCAAACCTACCTACATGGTCAACATCAGCTTTCGCTGGGACGCTCACTGCTCTATCAGGAGCATCGAGCACAACACAACACACGACTGGCGGAGGAGTGCGAATTGGAGGCGGTCAAGATAGACATGTTATTCAGATGATTGCCAATGCAAGCCTAGATGCAGTAGAAGACGTAATGAGGAAAGAGGGTACAATGTAAGCCAGCAGGCATTCATATGATTATTCGAAAAACACAGATCAGTATATCCGTGTAGGTACCTCAAGAGCGTTGATAAATTCAACGAATGGACTGTGTCAGCCTTCATTACACCTGGAAGTGAGATTGAGATTCAATTTTTCGTTGAGGCGATCAATGAAAGTAAATTTCCAGACACTAAATTCGTGCTCCTGCACGAAGCCAAGAATGACGAGGGAATCAAATCTTTCTTCCTCGATGTCTGGGAGTTGTATGTAAAGGTAAGCCCGAACTAGGACGACCGGCAGCCACTGATGTGCGCTTTAGACGATGCTCAATCCATTTCATTCGAATCAACAAATGATACGGAGTTCTACGTTTGATTCTCGGGTACGGGCGAGTGCGAAGAAATATCTGTGATCACAGGGTAATGAAGCAAGTCTAGCTAGTGCTTTGTTGTCTTCTTTCATAAGATAGTTATGATAAAGAACTCGAAATTTAAATGAAAACAAGCTTGAGAACCCGTGCCCGAGCCACGGTGGCTCGCAAAGCTCGCACTGCACTCCAGCTGGGTTCACAGCTTGTTGGGGGCTTGCCCCCCAAACCCCCATTTGTTGTTGCTTTGCTCCTCCACACTATATGGTTGTTATTCTGCTCCTCACTCCAACAAATAATATATATTGTGAAGCTAGGCTTGACATTTAGTCATTCAATTTGAAAGAACCTCTGGGATACACTGCTGCACCGTTCTTTTCTAGGTTTTCATTAGATCCATTTCAAAAGTTTCTGATAGATGATATTTTAATGATTTGTCGTATTTTTTGCAAATATTTCGAGAATCATTGATTTTTGAAAAATTTCCATGGATAGATAGACAGAATGAAGAATCTTTGACTTTTTTTCAAAAATCTAATGAAAGCCTCATTTCTGAAAATCCCTTCGTGCTTGCTGGCAGTTCTAAATTTTATTCAAGTCCGTCCAACAAGGTCAGATGATGTGGACTTACAAATTCCCATGCTGTGAAAAATTTTCATCCCTTCCTTTTCCTCCTGCCACGATGATGCCAGTCCAATTCCACAGCTCTCCCTGGTTTGTCAAGGCCTCAACATCCACTCCAAGGCCTCAACATCTGCTTCAAGGCCTCAATATCCACTTCAAGGCCTCAATCTCGGCCTCAAGGCTTCAATCTTAGCCTCAAGGCTTTAACCTTTGGCCTCAATACCTCAACTTCAACTTCAAGGACTCAACATCGACACCCCTTACGTCACTGCAAGTCCATATCATTGCATTCACATTAGTCTGATATAGGTAGTGTAGATTCTAGTGCAGTAGATAGACATTGTGCAATGAAATTTTCTATAGCATTATTGGAAAAAAGGATGAACTGGTTTGAGCCGGTCGAAATGAAAAGAACCAATAATTACTGATTTCAGTAGTGTGCAGGTTCATACGTGCTGTTGTTTTATTCAAATATTTCAAAAGACTATGGATAGATTGTTGAAAGTGCTGACTTTCAAAAATTCAGGCCAACTGTGTGCCTGCTTGTTCTTGGAAATCTTTCATTGCACACTAAGATTTTTTTGAAAGAAAAAATGATGAAATTCTTTGAAAGAACCGTGCAGCAGTGTAGGATGGATAGGAGATAGTATGAATCAGACCTCACAATCTAATTTCTATGTTCTAGATCAGACATTGCTTGAGTATCATCTATGCGGGGGGGGGCTCCTGCAAGAAATCTGATGAAATAACTACACTGCCAAAACAGAACAAACATCTGCTTGATATTGGACCTTTGCTGACAGGTCAATATCACTTGTTAGATAAAGCTTTGGCCATTCGTTGAAGTCTTGGTGATTGTTTCAATATCTATTTGATCAACTAGATGTCACCACATGACATGAAAAATGGAATAAAAATGTGATCTAGTTCATCACATACTTGTTCAACATCTGGAAAACATGGATGTTTGCCAGAGCAAGAATACTGGCTGGAGAGTGCTGTCCAGCTATTAGCCAAAAATCCAGGTTTTACAAATGAACACTCTTTCAACAACCACCACCTTGTCATGCCCTGACCCTTTCTCCTCTTGGACCTCATGTTCCTAGCTCTTCAGGACTTCCCTCATCCTTCCTTCATCTCATTCCTCACCCCTCTCAATACTACCTTACAATGCTCACAGTAGCTCCCACAACACTATCATGCCTTGCCCACATCCAGACCAAACCCCACATCAATTCTCCTGCTCTGCTGTCCCTGTTTTATGCCCCATACATCCTCCATACCTCCCCAAGGTCCCACAATAACCTCCACTTTCTCCTACCTCCTCGGAACGTATCCCAGACCTCCACACTGCATCAGAACCTCCATCAACATGCCTATGTGTAACACACACAGATTGAGATCCTATGCTAAACCTCCCTTCTCTTGTTCACTTCCCATACCTATTTAAGTAGTCTTGCAACATCCAAAGCTGCAGCTTGGTATATTTTGATCACACACCCTTTACATAGGTCCAGTCCCTGTCCCTTTGTACCTGCTAACCATATGGATTTCCTTTACTCTCTGTTTCTCTACTATCAGTCTCTCCATCTCAGTTTCTCACCTCTACCATTGTTCCTATGAACCAATACACACTTTCACTTCATGTTTAAGCATCCCGAGTGAGCACCCAACCTCCCTTGACCAATTCCAGAGCTCCCCCAAACATCTACCATTTTGATGAGCCAACCTTCCCAATGCCTCTCCCAAGCTCCCTACTTGCTTCCCAGGTACAGGGACCTTAGAGCTCTCCACTGTATTCACCACTTCTCCATTGTGACCTCCACAACTTGAGAACACTAACCTTGACTCCATCTACCTTGTTGTATAATCAAGGTCATTTAAAAAGTAGTGAGTTTTATATACTCATCCTCACCATGTAGCTCTGATGAAAACTTTTGTCTGCAAGACTCGTATATACTGTATATGTTCAATCTCTCTTCCATAAACAATGCTCTCCTCTTCTATCAATGTCATGCTTTGGATACACTACAGTTTTGCATTGCTGCTCTACAATGGCATGGTTTCACCTCATTTAATTTACTGCATTAATGAGTAATGATTCTTCTTCTGTGAGCTTTTGACTGACATTACATGTGCAGGCCTACTCATGTCCTCTCTTGTCCTTTTCATCCAAATATCATTTCTTCTTTGTTATCATTGTACATGCCAGATGTAATAATACCATTGCATAATGCACCAGTTCGGCCCTTGCCGCTTGCGGCCTTACCCCTCTCATCAGGGGTCCTACATTAATTCGGCGTTCGTGCTTTGTCCATGAGGCTGTGCTGTTTACTTAAGCCTGACACTTCCGGTGGAATCAAGGCTAGAGTCTTCACTCTAGTCTCTCGTTGGGTGGTTTTTTGTTTCTCTGTTTTCCTCGAACAAAGTCTCTTCTTTTTTTACCTTCAAGTTTTTATTTCCTTCTGCACCGCCCAGTATCCACTTGCGTCCCTTCACAAGTATGTGGCCTGCCCTTTATTGTCTATTGCTAACCTCTGACCGAACCTTTTCTAGTTGTATCGACTTTTTCACCTTCAATAATCTCCGTTAATCGACTCTTATCTCTATCTATCGCTTGACAACCATGACTACTGCACCCACATCGAACTCCAGAGCCTCTCTTTTGTCTGGTCTCCGCACAGGCGGGGTACGCTCGTCTTCTGCATCGATTCCTCATACTGCTGCTCCTGGCGGCACTTTTAACATCCCCAGGATCGTCTCGCACGCTAGCTCTGCCCAATTTGTCAACGAGGAACCGGAATATCTTCCAGAAATGACTTCCCACAATATATACGCCAACAATCACTACGGCGGAAACAGGATCCCTTTGACTGCCGCTGTCGATGGACCCAACAACACATTTTCTCAACACCAGCGTGGCATGAATCCCAACGTTACACCGTTCAGCCCCAGCTTCAACACCAACGCAATGAGCCAGGCCAATCAAGCGCAGCAGGCTTTGCAAATGCAAATGATGCAATTGGAGATCTTGAAGATTCAGGTATTTATTTCTACCCGGATAATATCGTGAAAAAAACCACTAAGACTTTCATAGGCTGCTCAGGCTCAACAATACCAAGCTGAGATGCTTGCTCAGGCGCAGCGCCAGCAGCAGGCTCAGAACAGGCGCTCCAGTGTCGTTTTTAACCCTCCTGCCACCGCTGGACCTCTTTCCACTGGTTTCGACATCCGAACTGCCACTCTCAACGCCCAAATGCGCCGTGCTAATCAGGCTGAACAGCAGGCACAACTCGGCGTGGGTTCTGATGAACACGTTCCCATGACCGCTACCCTCGGAGGTAAATTTGGTAGCCGAAACATCAGTTTGAATGTTCCCAACTCAGTGATGGCGAGATACGATGATTGTGGTGAGGCGACCCTGCCTCCCACTCCGAGCTCTACTACAGTCATCAGTGGTGGAACATCTCTCGGACACCCGTCGTCCAATAACATCAGCAGTGGTGTCACTCAGTCCAAATCCGACTCGGCTACTTCTTGGAGACGTGGAGGTGGTAAAGGGAACTCCGTCCTGGCGAATCGCTCTGTCACGTCTCCCGCTGTTAAAGTGACTCCCCCTCCGTCCGAAGCTACTCCTTCTCCTCCTGGCGCAGCGTTCGCCGCTGCTGTAACTACATCCAAGTTCCGTCCGCAGCCGCTCCGTTTCAGCGTTGTTGCACAGCAACCCCTTCCTAGTGTAACGATTGACACCTCGGAAGTCAATGATAACGACGACAGTTCGTCCACCAGCTCCGATAAGTCCGTCGGTTCTCATTCGTCTCCTACCACTCCCCACTCGTCTTCTTCCAACGAGATGTCTCTTTCGCTGCGCGAAGAAGCTTCCAAAAAGTTGTACGAAGGTTTAGGAATTGGTAGGCCAGCATCGGCTGTTTCCAATAAAGACGCTCCGTCGCAGCAGTACGCGGAACCCCTCTCTAACCTGGGCTCCCATCGGATGGTCAGCCAGCCTTTGAGGCAACCCCGTGGTCCGCCTTCAGGACTAGATGAGTTGCAGCCAAAGAACTTCGCGACCAGGATCAGACGTCAGGCTATTGGTGGACTTGGCATGCTCATGGATGCTCGGGAACGAAGAGATATTGTCGAGGTCTATTAATTGCCTTCACTAAACCAGCACCCAATTCGTCTCCAAAGGTCTTTCCTGTTATCCATCTTGTTTACTTCTACTTTCTTTACGTGGACGTTTAGTCCTCTATAATGATGATGACTCCCTTTCTACATTAAGGACTCTCCTTCTCTTCTTCCTTTTTCTCGTATGCGGTTAGTCAGCGATAGATACAGATATTCGATTTTGAGGTTTCTTGTCACTATGATACGACCCTCCCGAATCATCCCTCCTCGAAATATTTCACATTCCTTTTTTCCATCCTCCGTCCAAGCTTTTCATCACTGTGTATGCAGTTCGGTGTTGGAGGTATGTTGGGCGAAATAGCTGCTCAGGAATCCTTGAAGCAACCCTATTACTGCCATGACTCCACGTCGTTTAATCGTTTGCCCAAAGCGAAAACATTTGGGGTTTCTCCTTGATTTCACATCATCCCTTTCCACCTACTTCTCATTGTTCATTGGTTCCGGTTCAGGAGTCTTTTGCATGGGGAGCAGTGCTTCCCTAAGGTCAGTAGGGCAGTCTCCTCAGGCCCCCCTTTCCAACATTGTTTCGTTCCATATGTTTTGTCTAAAACCAACCCTCTTATCCAACTTGTTCCCTTTGTCTCTCCCTTGTTTGTACTTAACCATCGTTATCTCGAACTGGGTGGAGTCCACCGAACTCAATACAAGTATATATTGTAAATGTATGGTGTTGAATATATTTATTTATAAATTCATGAGCGAGTGAACAGTAATTCGTACGCCTGCCTTGTTCAATTCATTCACTTAGCTTGCTAGGTCCTTTGCCACCCTGAAATGCTAGTGCCCGTGCATTTTTTTTCTCACGTCTAACGCCCGTCCAAGGCTATTTGTCGGGTCTTTGTGCTGTAGCTCCTCGTTTTCCTGTACTATGTTTCAACCACTACTCTGTCCGTACAATTTCTGGCACTGCTCATTCTTTGTACACTACACAGGCCATATTTACTATGTCATCCTCCCTTTTTAATGCTACATCGCAAATTTTGCTTCATCCTTCCAGACTTATTCTGATACATGCCCATTACTAGGCTTCTTGTGTTGCCCGGTGGACCTCCATGCTCATTTGCGAAGCCTCATGATGCAGACGATACGGTTTATTTTGGACTCCGTTCCTCCTTAGACATGAAACTCGTTGACCAATGGTTAACCAAGATTGCTAATACAGGTTTGATTCTGGGAAGGATACCTATTTTCATAGGAATGTGATGTACAATTTACATTGATTCAACACCGATTTGGGGGACAGTACATGATATTGTTCTAGACTCTCGAGAGATGGTGCCTTCATCATGACCCAATGTTGTTCCACTTCATTGTCCACCGAAGGAGATAACAGTATATCTCGCACCAGAATTGCCTCGATGGAATCCCAACCTGGTCAAGGTTTTACTTATCAAACCTGTAACTATGCGGTACGATCTCCCTCCTGTCTTTCCTTCGATGGCAAAAGGCGAAATTACCAGAACACAGATTCCGATTGATCCTCTTTTTGCAGCATTGGAGCATGAGGTTGCGGGGCAACACTTCACCTCTGTTCTTATAGACATGAAGGATGGTCTGAAAGACTTTTCCACTCTCTACAGTGTACTGTCCAGGATGGAAAATGGTAGTCAATGTTGGATTACGGAACAGGCAAACTTCGAAAGATTCGAGGTCTACTTGACAATAGTACATGCAACTTTACATTGTATGTCATGTATACTACATTTTTCAATTTTGATACAGGTTTCGCTAACACTCTACGCAAGCGAGGTGTTATGTAACCCCGCAGGGGTGCGCTAGTCTATGAAATTGTGGGACTAGTCTATCCGACCCAGCCATGGTGAATTCGGTCGTTTCGTTCACAGAAATCTTTGGGGAATCAATGTGATGTCACAGCTGTGGGGAATAGCCAAGAAACAATGTCGGTACGCTGACCCCTCCTCAAAGATTAATTTGAATGTATGGGCTCGCTCCCATCCTGCGTTCCCCGTGTCGATAACATGTCCTGGCGCTTGGCTTGCGTTATAAATACAGCACTCCACCAGTACAGGCCATGGCATTTTTCAAAAGTGGAAGGACAAACATTGCCAGTGGACCGAAATATCCACTTATTCAGTCATGATATTACAACAAACGAGCAAAGATACCTAATCGATTCATTTTCACTTACACCGTTGCCCAACGATAGCCTTTCCATGTTCCTACAATGTTACGATGTCAGTTCCTGCAACTCCATAGAGACATAGAGACATAGAAGCAAAAAGCGCACCTGCCACTCTTCACGACTGATCCATAGTTGATGAAACGTTCCAAGACTGGCCAAAATGCTGCCACCTAACCAGCCACCGTAACGCCTTTCGATTGGGTTTCCAGGGGCATGTATTTTGAACTTAAAAAGTGATGCGATGGTCAGTCATAAATTGAATTGTATCGATTGCGTGAACACCATACATGCGGGAAAGACCGAGCCAATTCTGATCCGAGACGATCAGCTAGTCCGGAAAACAAACTTCCACCTCCAGTCAAGACAACATTGCTTATCAGAACCTGGCGCAGTTCAGGATCACAAGCCCTTAGGGAGTCGGTAATAAGACCTGGAATGTGTTTTGGAATGTCGGGGTTTCCAGCCTGGCACACAACACAAAGTAAGAGAAGTAATATGCAGGAGGCCAAAAATACGGGCTCACCACAAGTTGTGGCGAGTGGTGAAAGTACATTTCACCGACGCCAAACCTTTCAGGACCGAACCAAGCATTATAGCCTGTCGGGAACTCGTATTGTTTATGTTGGCGGTGTTGTACAACCCTAAAAGACACCATTCAGGATCCTTTTTCGAGGGAAAAAGGCATTCACGCAACTGGTCATTCCACCCTTGATCCAATACCCCTGCTACGCTCTGTACCCATTCTTCTACCTCGCGAGCTTCATACCATTCGCGCCATGACTGAGTAGTCCCTGCCAAACGATCCTCACGTAATGTGTACCGAGGAGGTGCATTAGGTTCGACAGCCTTCGTCAAGTATTTAGGAAGAGCAAAGAGCGAAGTATGTGTCAATTTACATACCTGCTTACTAGAAATGAGCTGGTATGAATATAGGTCTGCCGGACGGCGGACTGGGTTTGGTGCGGTAAGAAGATGTCGTGCATGGGCATGAACGAGTTTTGGTAAGCTAGAATGCTGAAGACCTACGGTCAAATTAGTCGGATTTGATGCTACGGGAGGAAGAAGTACAAACCCTTCCGGAGAACGAATCCGTCCACGACTGGCACAACGCTAGCTGTTGATTGTCCGATGTCAATGACAAGAGCAGAACCTTTTCCTGCAGCAAACCTGGATAGCTGAGTCAAATTTTCAATCAACGGTACCCATTGTTACTCACGTGTTTAAAACACTTGTGTTTGCGATATAGAAAGCAGGAACCTGGAATTCTTCGAACATTATTTCCGCCATGCGTTCTCTGTTAGCCGTAGTGTTCCATGAAGGTTCAGTGACGAGGATTGGATGTTCTGATGCAGAGCAGCGCATAACGTCTTCCAAAGCATGTCGGAACAGAGCAGGTATTGGCCCAAAGTCTGTTACTGTCGGATATCATAACGTGAAAGTATAGTCAAGCTTATGAAATAATAGCGTACTGAGTCCGTCGGTAATGGGATTACCGATCTCCATATTCGCTCGCCAGATAGAGGGACCTGAGTGCCCAAAGAAGCTCTTTGCCTTTGCTACACTTTCAGAGGCTCCGGTTTCGTTCATTCTTACGTCTCCATTGTCTGAATGTGCAGACGGAGGAATATAACCATAAGACGAGGGAATTATTGCTTTTGGGGCGTCATCGCCGGCGTAACCTGCGCGTAACGAGGAAGAGCCAATATCGATAACAAGTGCAGAGACTTCGTCTGTAGCTGGTGTAAGTCGTCGGCAAATGTGAGGCTAATCAAGCATACCTCCTCCATAGTTCACCATGCTTCAATGAGTTCGCGTTGTTTGCACTTGTTAAAGAAAAAAATTGAATTTTATGAACAAGCGCCCAAAAGAATCGTTATGACTACCCAGGCTCGAAGTTCGAAAAAAAGAAAGCAACATGGTCAAGACGAGTCGCCCGATACCTTCAATGAGGCTGTCAACCTGGAGATGCTCAGCGATGAAGAGGACAGGGAGGAAGTTGAGTCGGACAACGGAGAGGTGGACGAATTTCCCGAGATAGATGCCGGTAGCGACGAAAGCGGCGAAGAGGACGAGAGTTATGAGAGCGAAGAAGATACCGGGGCTAGTGAAGAAGGAAGCAGCAGCGGCTCGCAAGAACAGCTGCACATTTTTCCAGAAGCGAAGACTATCGTCTCAGACATAACTGGTCAAGAAAAACGCGTATATCCTGAGATAGAGCCAGATTATGATTCTGATTCCTCAACTGAAGACGTAGGCTCAGCAGCTCTCTTTCAAGAAACCATCTTAACGCGATATTTAGGCGCCAAATCGAGTGGGGGACATCCCGATGCATTGGTATGATGACTTACCTCACGTTGGCTACGATATGGATGGCAAAAGAGTCCTTAAACCCGCTCGTGGTGATGAGCTGGACCGTTTTCTTAAAACCGTCGAGGATCCGAACTCTTGGTTAGTACTATATTTGATGTTGATATGTGCACGGACGTCTAAAGGCAGCCCAGGACCTCTGCATTCGACAAAAAGGCCCAGGCCGACAAACCTCTCACAGCTGAGGAGCTTGACATTATACGCAGATTATATGCGAACGAAAATCCCGATGCTAACTATGACCCGTACGAACCACTGACTGAATGGTTCACTGGTTCAGGGAAAGAGGAAATCATGCCTCTCACAGCTGCCCCTGAACCGAAAAGACGTTGGATTCCCAGTAAATGGGAGCATAAAAAGGTTCTTCGAGGAGCTCTTCATTCAAACCACTCTCTGACATAACCTCACACGCAAAGGTGATGAAAATCGTCCGTGCAATCAGACAGGGTCGAATATTGCCAAATAGAACCAAAAACACATCTCAGCCAGTATTCTACGCTATATGGGGCGACAGTGCCTCTTCAAATGCTCCCCCACTGCCTGCTCCAAAACCGACATTGCCTACCAACTCCGAATCATACAATCCACCTGAGGAGTATCTTCCAACAGAAGAGGACAAGAAGCAATGGGAAGAGACAGATCCAGAGGATCGCGAGCATGATTATCTTCCACAGAAATATTCTGCGCTGCGACTTGTTCCAGGATACGAGCGTTTCATTAAAGATCGCTTCAACCGCCAACTTGATCTATACATGGCACCTCGCGTCCAAAGGGTCAAGTTGAACATAGATCCCAACTCCTTGATACCCAAACTTCCAAGCCCTAGTAGTTTGAAGCCTTTTCCAACGTACAAATCTCTTCGAGTCGTGCACACCCACATTGCGCGATGTATCAGTGTCAGTCCAGATGGTGCTTGGGTTGTTAGCGGGGACGAGGGCGGGGTTGTCAAATTGTGGGAGGTGAATGTAGGACGAGAGGTCAGGAAATGGAAATTCGACGGAAAGATAGGATCCATTGAATGGTGCCCCAGAACAGATGTCAGCTACTTCGTTGTCGGCACGTAAGTATCGTCCCATCTGATTTCCACGTTGAGGTACTAATTCATAGTAGCGATGACATGTTGCACTTCCTCATTCCACCCAATTTACCTGCCTCCATCCTTCAGCTCACTCAGAGTATTTTGGCCCCGAGTACATTACCTCCTGCCCCTGAAATGCCATCACCTGTGAAGTGGTCAACTCCCTCCAGCAATACATGGACAGACGAGACTGCTGTCCTGACCATTCATCTACCTCCTTCATCTGGTCTTCCGACCCAGATCACTTGGCACCGCCGAGGAGATTATCTGGCTTCTGTTTGTAAGTCTTCTAGTATCTCTATGACCTCCTAATTCATGTGTGTTCCAGCTATCGGTAGTAGTCAAGGAGCTGTTTGGATTCATCAGGTGTCTCGGAGACATTCTCAAGCTCCGTTCAAGAAGGTGAGAGGGAAGGTCCAGCTAGTTCTATTCCATCCCATGAAGCCTTGCTTCTTCGTTGCCGTGAGTTCTCACTTGCTTTATACTTGAACATACTCCTGACTATGGTACAGACCCAACAATATGTTAGGATGTACAACTTATCTGAGCAGAAGCTATTAAAAACACTTCAGCCTGGAATCAAATGGATTTCTTCAATGGATGTTCATCCGTCAGGAGATCACCTCATTGTCGGAGGCTACGACAGGAAATTATGCTGGTTTGACTTAGAGCTCAGTGACAAGCCGTATAAAGTCCTTCGGTAAGTTTCCTGTCCGTATCGTCATGGTGTATGACATAACGTTTCCTTCACTCTCAGTTACCATACAAGGGCTATCCGCTCCCTGCACTTTCATCCAACATATCCGCTATTCGCGTCGTCTTCGGATGACGGGGCCATCCAGATTTTCCATTCTAGAGTGTATAATGATTTAATGACGGACCCCCTCATAGTTCCCCTGAAAATTCTTCGTGGGCATGAGGTTACGAAAGGTCTGGGTGTTCTTCAAGTTAAGTGGTGCAGTCGGCATCCTTGGCTTGTTAGTGGAGGTGCGGACGGTGCTGTCAATGTATGGTGTAGTTAATTTCTTTGTATGCATGTTGAGCTTGTTATCTTTGCGATATCTCCACATATCTCCCATTGGAAAATACGATACACGCTCCACGCCGGTCGGAAACATTCTTCCTTAGCCTTTAAGGAAGTGGTATCTCCATCTAATGTCTTGCATAATCCCACATTCATCGTCCTGGACCCAAGGTGAACTTCCGATATTACCTTTTTTCTTTGCAGTTTGTACCTTGCATATGCTTAGTTTCGATTTCAGTGAATTGGCCGTCCATGTATGCTTTATCACTCACACTGGCCGACCACTGGCTGTTAGCTGGCGGAAAGTGCCCCAGGAGATTCTAGCGTCCTGTGGGCGTTCGCATCGGTATTCAGGTCAATCTCAGCCACACAACAGGCCACAACAAGCTTCTCAATTAAATTTTCGGTGTCACTTCGCGGCGTAAGATAATAATGCTTTCGGTCTTACCGAGTTCATCATCATCGGACATCGCTGAACATTGATGAAAGTTCATGTTCTTTTTCTCAAAACTAAATTGTATGCGTTGCATGCATCTCCTTCTATATGTCTCCGACAGCCCAAGTATCAGGGAAATTGTCAATTCTAGTTTGGTGACTGACAGCGATGCAAAAATTAAGCTCAACACAAAGTGAAAAGAAGTACGGATCCCGTCATCACTCGGGTGCAAAAAAATTCTGAACGTTATCCACGGATCCCTATAAACTGACATGGTGCGTATCTTGTCCCTCCTCGCTCTCTTCTTATTTCTTCTTTACACCTGCTCCTTCGATCTCGTTCCAGTTACAACAGTCTTCGGAAGCAGCATTCGATGGTTGACTGGTCCGATTCTCAAGAAATTATGCGTGATTCTCGTATGTCACGGTGCTCGCAGTTTTCTTTGTGCCTTCGTTGATTTTTCCTCCAGTGGCATTTGACCGAGTTGTCTTTTGTTTTTTGGGTGTCACGCTTTGGGAACTATTTTCCACTTGGGACTTCGAATGGTCCCTCTTGCGGGGGCGACGTAAACTCCGTTGGCCTTTGGTAGGGTACATTGAGGTCAAGCTGTCAATTGTACTCATCATCTTTCATAGGGTATGATCCATCGTCATCGGATTTGTTAGCTCTCTAAAATGTTGATAGTATTCTTCTTCCTGTCCCGTTATTGTATCTTGTTGGCTTTCGTTGGAATGTGCGTAGATCATCGAGTTCCGTTCGTTCTCGAGCTACTGATTTCCGGTGCTTCTTACAGAATCGTCTCTCTATCTGTCACGACACAAGTGTGTACGCTGTCGTTTGTGATGTCTCTAATCTGAACCTCTTTTCTACAGATCAATTGCGGAGTGAGTTTGATTTACGTCTCGTATAAGTATGTTCTTATCCACCGGCTAGGTACTCTATGTGTTCAACTCGGTAAGCTAATAAATCTTATACTACCCTATGAATTTTAGCTAACAGCTTATCAGTGGGCTGGAAACATGACTCTGTTATGTTCCTCGACGTCTCTCATGCTTCGAACGTCAGTGTTGGTACGATTCTATCAATTCCAGTCTCACACACACTTCTCAGTATCGCCTTGTGGGAGCGCAAACTGACCGTCGTAGTTCCGCTTGGTCTGTTGTGTGTTGCATTCTGGGCAATCCTTTACCGCACTATGTTCATAGTGCGAGCGGATTGGAGCGACATCGCTCGAAGCTGCGTTGTAACTTCAACAGAACCTTCGTTGCTCAACGTAACTTTCTTTTTTAGTAGGTCATCATTCATTCGTCGCGTGACGTGTTATTCACCCTAGGACCTGTGTACATAGCTATGGGATTCGACTTTGTGATCCTCGTTTACACCTATATCGCGCTGGTCACAAAACATACTGCACGTACAGATCTATGGAAACTTCTGTTCCATGATGGACTCGTGTATTTTTTGGTGACCTTCAGTGCTAATTGTATTCCGGCAGTGAGTAGTTCTGTCTGTCCCAATTCCTCAATCATTCATCGGGTGATTCTGCATAGGTATTCAATGTTCTGAACCTTAACAGTGAGTTTCGTCGAGTGTTCGCTTTTCTGATGGCCTGATGCAATGTTACGCTTCATCTCAGCTCCTATGAACGTGTAAGTGTCCTTTTGCATTCCATATCTCAATCTTGCTAAAATTGTCTCCTTCCCAGCGTGGCCACAGTAAGTCTAGCTTCTTGATACATTTTATGTAACAGCGAGGACCTGATTCTTTGTTCAGACACCAGCGGCAGCTGTAAGGTATTTCTTTTCTGTCCAACTCTCGGTCAAGCGTCAGTGTCATTGTTCATCCTACAGTTCTATCGCGTCCTGTCGGGCCGTCATGAGGTTGTTGGACTACACGTCCGGTGACGTCTACGTGCATTCCGTGTCTGGTGCTGGTCAGTCTTCCGGAAACAACGGTACTCGTCAAGGACACCCTCGTGCATCAGCCATGGTCCCGAAGTTCGCGACAGCGCGGCCGGAAGTATTGGTAACCACTGAGCATATCACCATGTCAGAGTTCGTGTGGGTGTCTACTACCTTCGCCGTAACGATAACGTCTGAACTTTGCAGCAGGACAGACTCCGACTCACCTTACACAAAAACTAGTCATTCGATTGGGAACGACCTTGAGATCATCGAAGCTACTGATGATCACAAAACATCCCGGAATTCTTCTGAATGCACTTCGCTCGTTTGACTGCTGAAGACTGTAGACGATTTGGTTCTTATGTAGTTCTCGTTGAAACTGTCAGCTTTGTCCAGCTTGAATGACTCAAAAGGTGCACCTAGATTGAATTGCCCGACAATGAGTATATAACAGAAGAACCATGAACAACTACAACCAGAATAAAAATTTTGAGAAAGAGGCACTACGATCTCGAAAAATGGCGAGAGTATTGGAGCAATATAGAGCATCCGGTATATGTATCTGAAGAGATGCATTCCTATCTTCTTCTTTTCGAACGCCCTGCCTTACGTCGCGCAGCTACTCCTCCTTGTCTGTTCATTCCGTTTCGCGAAGGCTGTGCTGGAAGACCTTTGGACAAACGCCATTCTTCTCGCCTCGACCCTCTGGGGCCGTGAGTCGAAATAGGTTTCGAAAACGATTCTTCTAGTCTGGTGGAATCATCCACCTGCATATAGTCTGAATTTGGTCAATGAAAGGGCCAATTATCAATATTGCTTGACGCAAACCTGCGGAATTGCTCGTAACGTCCGATGGTCCTGCAGCTGTGAAAAGGAGACAGATCGTCAATGATCATTCAATAGACACCACATTGATGAGTGAAGGATCCATGAATTTTCCGTAAATTGAATTTTAGAGACGTTGGGTAAGGTGTGAGCTGCGCAGCGCCTGCACGAAGAAATTCATGCTACCCGGGGAAACATCGTCTGGGTCTAGCAGACCAAAGGCAGCGAGGCAGCACGAACCTGGCACGCCTGCGGCATCGGTTATATGTTCCTCAAGAGCCTCATCACCGTCTTTATCCTTCGAAACAACAGCCCCAAGTTTGGCATTCAATCTGTGCAACCGTGCGGCTTCGGCCGCAGCATATACACCAGCTTCACGCTTCTTGGAACGAAAGTCTCGTTTGACTTTGGATCTGAGTGATTTGGCCATTTTAGTGATGGGCGGAGCGGTGAGGGGAGATACGGGTAGGTTGCTTTTGGTAGGATGTGGAGGAGTTAAAAAAAAAACGGTATCACGTAATCGAGCCGGCTCCTTTCGTTCAATATCATTATGACAACCGGCGCAAATCCATGGATTTTATAAGCTGATGATACGATAATTTTGGCACAGACAATCAATCTAAGTACAATAACATACAACGGTTCCGAAAGGAAGATGACACGGATGTATCTTTGCAAGCTTGAACGAAGATAAGCAACTGAGTCTGTACTGAGCGTACGTCAACTATGAAGGATCCTCTCTACGATTAGAAGTATGATTGAGTTGTTAACCAGGACAATAACAACCAAGACAAACCTAATGTAGAGGACGTTGTTACACCTGGATATGAGAAAAATGAGCCCAAATTTGATATACATGAAACAGTATCGCTCACCGAACGAGAACTTCCCCAAGAGTACCAGTGGATTTTCCATCCTGGAATTCCTCCGTGTTCACCATCTATAGAAACCGTCTCAGCAAAAAGCCAAATTCCACAGGAGGAAAACGCGCCTGAAGGTTCATGTATCCATCTGTACTGACAAGAAAGCCCTTATACTCTAACCCCCATTTTAGCAGGACACGGATGGATTTACCGGTGAGCTCCTGAATGAAAGGCTTTGGATTCACTGGGTTTACCTGACCAACAGTACCATTTGATCGTCAGTATCGCATCGAATCATTTATGGAGGAGGTGGGCGTACCGCAGACATGATGTTTGTTTAAGAACACGTGCTTCACAAAAAAATTGGGCGCCCAACTTCCAACTGATTGAACTTTGTTGAACGTTGACCTTGGCCATGTCAGACCGCGAAGGTCTCGGTGCCTCTTCCAGCGATGATGATCTATCCCTCCCCAAAGCGACGGTGGCCAAGATGATCACAGGTCAGCAATGCGCTCTCTTGGTCTTCCATATATGAGAATTCTTACCTGTACTTCAGAATTACTCCCAAAGGACATAGTTTGCGCCAAAGAAACGCGCGACTTGGTGATAGAGTGCTGTGTAGGTGAACATACTCTCTATTTCGTATCCGAGGACCAGGATGATTGATACCTCGGCGTAGAATTTATACATTTGATATCATCTGAAGCCAATGACATTTGTGAGAAGGAGTCAAAGAAGACGATAGCTCCTGAACACATAATCAGTGCGCTCAAGGTGTGTTGAATTTTTGATGATTGATATTTGAACGTAAACATGCGCTATAGGCCCTTGGATTCGACCAGTTCACCTCGGAGGTGGAAGACGTTCTGAAAGACCATAAACAGCAGCAGAAGGTGCGTGGACACAAACTCTTCCGCGTTTCATTATTTCTGAATCTTACTCACAGGATCGAGAGAAAAAGGTTTCGAAATTCGAGCAATCGGGAAAGACAGAAGAAGAACTACTTGCGGAGCAAGAAAAACTATTCGCAGCAAGTCGTGCTAAATTCCAACCCTCAAACGCACCCCAATGACACAACGAACTTCGATGTTCTATCTTTTTATCTTTATTCTTCCATCTGTATTACCACCCGATGTACCTATATGCTGCTTTCGGCTTACCCATGCCGTACCCTGCTTTTCAACGCTTCCAGCCTGCGCCATGGAGAATCATTATTCCACTGCGTCAAAGCCTTGTCACCACTGGATGTGATTTCAGGCAGTCCACTCTGCTCGATGACGAACGATGCAGAAACAGTCGCATAGAAAACCGCTACATTTCCAGGTAAGAACTGTTATGTATATGGGGACGGCGGTGTTACACACCTTCGTATACATCCCCATTGGCTATTTGAAGACCTGCACTAAGCCCTCCGAGAAAACTATTACCAGCACCTACCAAATCGATCCACCTCAGTACACGGGGCAATACAATATGATCCTAATCTCTCACCAGTCACATCTACAATTTTCGACGCATCGGCTTCCGTCCAAAAAGCATCAACCCATTTTCCACCCGTTTTCCTTCTGAGAACATATGCCCCGAGTTCGCCGCTTCTAATAATCACTGCATCTTTAACACCAAGCTGTATGAATCGATTGGCTGCTTCTTCTATGAGTGACTTGCTAATTGGCCGCATGATTGGAATAGAGAGGAGTGACAGGGCTTCTTCAGCATTAGGACTAACGACATTGCATGAATGATTGTCTCAGGAAATTACATGACACCCAAAGGGTGGCGCACCTCAGGATATCTATTGAAGGCAGAACCCTGATCAAAGCAGGCAGCTCTTTGGGAACACATCTATCCTTGAGAACGATGAGAGCTATTCACACCAAAAAGGAGGAAAATGCTAACAGGTATCGGTTCGTAAATCGTCAGTGGGTTCCAGCCTTCCATTTCTTCGGCCTCGGAAATGATGGTGGATGCTCGGAGAGGTGAACATATAAAATGTAGCATTCTAGGTCTCTCCAACGCTGTGTTGGTCAAGTCTCTGGGCGTAATTCTAATTCGAGGTGTCAGGTACTCGAACCTGTGGCATAAATTGAACCTTTTTCGTATGTACTGGAACAGAGAGCTCCGTACCCTCTATGGTCACCTTTGTATATATTCATAGCCCGAGTGGTCCGAGCTTGATTCTGAGGTCGGAATAACCACATTTGATCGCCGTATGCTTTCAATTTGTTCTCGATTTCAGAAGGAAAATCATATCCCTTATCGACAATCATCCCAACCTGTTCAGGAGGTAGCCTGAAATGACATCTGTTCGTAAAAACTCGAGGAACAGTGGTGAAGATAATTCACCATAAACGGGTTCCGATTGCAGCATATGTACCTCCTCCACCGATCTGAGCATCGAGATTAGGCTAGGATAGAATTCGCGGATGGGTTCGTACTTACTTCGAACGTAGATGCTTTAGTGGATTTACCTTCTAAGTCTGTATAAGAGAACTCGTCTATGATGAACATCCCCAAAGTAACAAAAGTTTTGGAGTTGGCCATGGCGGAAATGAGTAGACAAAGAGCAAGTTGAAGAAAAGTATTGATCCGTCGGAAGCTCCGACCGAGCTCCGACCCACGCCTGTCGAGGATGAACCACGCTGTGTTTAAAACAACCCAACAGCGACATTGAATATAAATGCAAGTCTGGGCAGTCGTATTTGACCCTCCTAGCTTCACAGAGGAAGTAAGCCGAAAGTCAACCAGATCGTTCATTATCGTCTTACATCAGTCATTTCAAGCTTTACCAGAAGGGCCTTCTACTCGTCGACCCAGCTAGTTCTGCAAGGATAAAGAGGTTCTATAGACGCGAAGATGCTTGCCGTGAGCGCATCTCTTTCTACTGTCTTATCCTACGACCGTCTAAACAAGAATGAAGGAGGGCTTATTGCGCGCCTTCTGCCACGGCTTTTGCTCAAGGAGCGCGGAGTTGCACCCAGTATGATGACTTTTGCTGCTACGGAAGCTGGTAAACCATACGTGGTAAGTTATCTCATACTCCTCAGAGACAGAGACTATCTCATGGGCTCCTCTAGTAGACGACGCCAAATATCGATCCCCCAATCGCCTATAATCTGTCTCATGACAATGGGTCTGTAGTCATGGCCTTTGCAAATGGCAAGTCGCATCCGCCTGCATACAGCATAGGCGTAGACGTGATGAAAGTTTATCTTCCTCGAGGAAATCCGTATCGCTCGTTTGTTGACACGTTTCAGGAACAAGTACTTCTTTACCGTCAATCTGGTAATTACGAGGAATAACTTCAATTCTAGCTTACACCATTGGAACGAGAACTACTGTCTCCCGCGGTTACAGCAGACGAAGGGCTCAGGAGATTCTTCTGGATGTGGACTATGAAGGAAGCTTATACCAAAGCCCTCGGACTGGGACTTGGTTTCGACTTCAGTCGTATCGAGTTCGATGTAGTGGCAAACCGTGTGCGGGTAGACGGAAAAGTACCGCAGGGATGGATTTTTCACAAATTCCAAATGACGGAAGCAGGGGAACAATATGTAGGCGTAGTCGCGGAGCTCGTCGAAGGTGTGGAGACAATAGTAGCTCCTGAAACAGATCCGAAACCATGGTTCAAGTCTTTTAGAGCAGTCACATTCGTGAATCGTGCCATAGAAGAGCTTACACAAACTGAATGAGCATTGATTCTTCTTGCATTTTGATTCCTGTTCATACAGGTACACCGATATTGACGAGTTCGAATCCCTACTGAGCATCTTCAATCGAAGCTACGGTACCACCTTCCAACCAATCACCATAATAAACGCATTCTCCGGGGTTTACAGGCCCCCCGCTTTTGCAGAACTCGAAGGACGGGCATCCGCCACAAGGTGCTTGAGACCATCCGAGGGAGACACGTTCTTCTCGAATGGCTCTGTACACGCTGCTACCCGCTTCATCAAAAGAAAAGAACGGCGAGGGGGAGCGTTTTATAGACCTTGGCTTGCTTCGGTGTGAACGACTGTCGTCTGAATCAGAGCTGGAATCTGAAGCATACCGACTCTTCTTCCCTTTCGGCCTTCGTTTATTCGTCGATTTCTCATCACTAGATTCCTTATCAGACACATCCGAGTCCTTTCTCTTCATCTTCAAATTCCTTCTGCTAGCTTTAGATGAGGTAGCGTCGGAATCATCAGAGCTTAATCCCTTCTTGCGTTTAGCATTTTTCCCAGAAGAGCTGTCATCTTCTAACTCCGAGTCATCGACGGTCCTAGATTTTTTGGTCTTTCGCCTGCTCGATCTCTCATCATCTCTTTCGTTATCAGACGAGTGGTGCTTTCTTTTCTTTCTGGAACGTTTTTCGTCTGCAGAGTCATTATCGTCTATGGCGCCAGAATCCCACAGGGAACTTCCAAAGGCGGGAAGCTAGAATTTAATCAACTGTGGTTGAACGCTCAGCGTCAAACAAAGTACACGAACCTTTTCAATCTCCCCATCTAAAACTAATACGTTCAAAAGTATTTCGACATGTTCAACGGTCAGATCGGTTTCTGTAAGGCGTGCCTGCTTCAAAGCATTCCGGACCTGTTGGGCGGTCGGATATTTGGGAGCTTTAGAAATTGGATACAAGGCACCGTCAGGCTGCCGTCCACGAAAGCTCTTGAGAGATATGGTCAGCTAAGAATAACACACGAGTCGGAAGTTTCCAGAAAGTTTACCATGTCGCGTATGAATTTGAAGCATGCTTTCATCAGGGTTTCAATAAATTCGGTATCAAATTCACCGTCAGTGAACCATGGACCGCCTGTTAAAGCAACAGAAGGTGCTAGACCCTCAAGCATATATATCTTGCGGGTCGGGTGCTAGCCGGAAATACTTGTGAGTATGATAATGAACTCTGTGAATTTGTGTAATGACAACGCACTTGGACTGATGGTACTTTTTTGATCAGCTTCTTCTGCTCCAACGTCTTGATACATCGGTCCAGAACAGTCTGGTGAAAATTGCTCTTAGCTTTTAAATGCTTTACCCATATGCCTGAGGTATCGATTGATTCAGAGCGTTCGAAGATTATCCTCAGACCACACACCTTCATTCTGAGCTCCTCTGATATACCCCAAAACAACTTTTTCTTCTTCCGAGAGCCCGACATTGCTAGATGTTCAAAATCAAATTGAAGGACGCATCTGCTTCGAAGCGGAAATCTAAACGTACGTTGTATGTTCCGACCTAGTTACAGCTCTGAAGATAAGAGCACCTTTGCTATTCTTGAGTGGCTTGAGAAGACCAACGGCAAGCAGATAATTCAGAGCATCTTTTCGCTGTGCTGGATCCGCGATGATGGACTCTGCCGCTTTTGCGCTGAGTTCCTGTTACGATTTGTGTTTCAGAAGCTAGTTGAACAGCAAAAGAACGTACATTGTTTGGAGATGTAAGGGCTGCTTGATGTAAACTACTTTCCAGCTCATTCGGAGGTCTTGTGTTTTTGCTCATGGTAGTGAAAAAGTAAGAATATACATAAATCGTGACATTTGCTCACGCGTCGCGTATCCTGGCGCGTTGTGTTTTGGGAACGGTTTTGATTTTGAATCTGGCTACATGTTTTTGAGTGGTCATTGTGATCATTCAGTCCGAAAGCCGACGAGGATTTACAAACCCTCAGCTTACCGATTCATATACCACCTCCATGGATCGTATATGCTTTTAAAGGTTGGCTTCCTCGGACGAACGATAAGAGCGCAGCTTTTCCTTTCTTCAATTGCTCGGTGGCTTTAATGTTAAAAGTTTTATTACTTATTACCATTATCGCGACATCCATGGGTGATCATTAATAATAACAGGAGAGCTATGTACCCTGGAGATTATGGCGAAGAGCAAGTAGGTTATTGAGCTGAATACATGCATGTGCCATTAACAGAGGAAGGGGGGAATAACGAGGAATCCGGTGGGATGTGAATCTATAGCTCAATATGCGAAAAACAAATCAGAGTAGGGATCGATTTCTAAATATTCGGGGCTAGAGTTTAACTCTGATTTCAGCGGTTGGGATTGCCAAATCCTATGCCTGTCGGAATCCTTGAGCTCTTTCGAGCCCCAATGCATCCCACTCAATTCGAAAGTCTGTAGATCAGGAAAAGCATTGAGAGCCCCAGCAATACGTTCGTAGAAGGTCTGAGAAATATGATATGAGAATGATGTTGTAAAACAATAAAGTAACAACTTACGACATCGGGAGCTTCAGGAAAGCTGTACGTTGTCAATAATTGTACATGCACAAGACAGTGCATCTTCTGCGACAGCAGTTGCAGCAGTGTAGCGGGAGCAGAGCTAGTCGTGGCACTTAAGATAGCGATGTCAGCAGTGGATTCTGACAGCCGGGTGGCGACTTCTTCTGTAAGATCACCAGCCGTTAACTGTACACTTTGTACAGGTCTAGAGGGAATGGTGACCTCAGCTGCAAGGGAAGAGCCAACAAAGTGTTGTAACTGAGTGACCGATGAAGGTGCGAGGGCAGATGCAGGGCGTCTGAGGCCACAAGGTGTGGAATCGACCTCCAGTTCTAGAAGCGCATGTGTGTGCTTCAAGAAATTGGAGACGTGCGAGTCTAAATTGAACGGACAGGCGAAATGTACGAGTCTAGGAAGCGAGATATTTTTTAGAACCCAGCTTGCAGTAGGATCGACAAAAAGGCGCAGAGAGGTGAGCTCTGTCATGCTAGCTAACGCGCGCGAGACTTGTCGGTAGAATGGTCGGAGAAGGGTAAAATAAGAATCAATTTCCATCGAAAAAGACCGCACGTAGTGCGCAATCTGTGGTTTGCGAGCTATAGTGAGCACAACGCCCAGGTTTCGACGCGATGAAGAGATCGAAACGTGTCTGTATAGCTGTCTTTGGGCTGCTTGGTGAGCAGAAGAGCATATGTATGAGAGACGTGCAAGGTCTGTGGGTGCAAGATTTGCGCAGACAACATCTATGAGCTCGAGGGGTAGCATAGTGAAGGACATGGTGGAAGAAAGATGTTGGAGTGGGCAAAGGGCGTTAGGAGGCAGGGTCAGGAAGAATATGATGGCCGTTTTCTGCAAGTTCTATGTGTCTACCTTCCAACGTGTGAATGGGCAAATGGATGGGCGAAGAAACATGATGAAAAGGCTGGACTGTACACTTATATATAAGAGACGGAGATTGTTTACTGAAGCATGAGGCATTCAATCGATGGAATGGTGAAAAACTTAGTACAGCTTGCCAGCTAAAACGTTGATGGAGTTTATGTCAGCCGCTAATTTACTTCTCTCGCGACTTAGTCCCATAACTCTGATGCACGCTTTATTTCGCGCGTCCATCTCAGCTGGTCGTTCTGCCACTATAAGCTATCCCAGGCCCGATGCTATCGGTAAGGTTCTCTACGGCCACAGCAAACACTATTCTAGTCTTGTAATATCACAAGACCTTCCTAATTCTACGCAGTCTAATGCTTACTCCGGTCAGCAGCTCTCTCCACCTCACTGCATCGCGACGTGGCCTAATCAAACTTCCTTGCTACTTAGCACCCTTTCCAAGCAGAACTCATACCTGCGGCGGCTTGTCTGCTCTTGATGCCGGTTCTCGAGTCATTTTGACTGGCTGGTTACTTCCTGAGCGGTGATTATCTCTAAATCCCCATATATTCTGTTTTCCTAAAATTAGTCTAAACCACCTGAAGAAAGGGAAAGCTTGTGTCTTTTTTTCCTCTCAAGGATTCCTTTGGGACAGTCCAGCTCATCGTTAATAATTCCGAACAAACTCGTGAAGACTTGGCCGCTCTTTCAAGGGTTCCAACCGAGTCATCTGTTCTAGTAGAAGGTCAGGTACTACTGCGACCCCCTACTGCCCGTCGTCCCGTTAGTCCTGTCGTGAAACATGATCCATGTATTTTGCTGACCAGTGATGTTCCAAGGGGCCAACAGGAGAGATTGATGTAGAAGTAGAAAAGTTTATCGTTCTGAATGCTGCGGCAAGCGATTTGCCGTTTACTCCCTCCAATGTCCACAACCTGGTAGGCTTTACCGGAGAATTCGGTCTCTGTTCTGTGTCCAATGATATTATGCATTAATGCAGCCAAGTGAAGACCTGAGGCTCCGATACCGGTTCCTAGATCTGCGCAGGACAATGTTGTCCGACAATCTGCAAAAGCGAAGCCAAGTAGCTCACCTGGTCCGTAACACCTTGCACGATAGTGGTAAGGTCGTTCTCATTCCGCTTCACATTGAACTGATGATCACGCCATATATAGGTTTTGTGGAGATTGAAACACCTGTTCTCCTCAGATCCTCTCCCGAAGGCGCGCGTGAATTCTTGGTTCCGACTCGAACTAAAGATGCGTCGGATTTTCCGGCATTCTATGCTCTACAACAATCCCCACAACAACCTAAGCAATTACTGATAGCTTCTGGTACCGTAGACAAGTACTTTCAGATCGCAAAATGTTTCCGCGATGAGGACGGTCGAAAGGACAGGCAACCGGAGTTTACTCAGATAGACATGGAAATGGCCTATGTATCCTGGGGTCCAATGGATTCGATCAGTACTTCGTCATCAGGATCTCAATGTTCGGGGACCTGGCGCATTGGTGGGAGCGAAGTTCGCGATGTGGTTGAAACCATCATAAAGAAGATTTGGAAAAAAATAGAAAACGTGGATCTTCCCTCATGTTTTCCAGTGATGACATATAACGAAGCCATGACTCGAGCGAGTACAATGAAATATGAACTTTCTGTCGTTTTGCTGACTGGGGTCTCGTAGTTCGGCTCTGATAAACCTGATACTCGGTTTGGCCTCGAGGTATGCTTTCAGTGCGACTGAGTGCTCAAGTAATTCACTTAACATCATTTTCAGATTTCCGAAATAACTCCGTTCGTTACTCCCACTCAGAAGGCTTTACTCGACGAGAAAGATGAAGTCCTGGAAGCAATTATCATCCGAAAATCCCAGGAGCCTGGTTTCTGGCATATTGCCAGCAGATGCGAAATAGACCCTCTAGTTGTATGTGGTCATAGAGTGAATAGCGCAATAGCGCTGATGACGGCTTCTGGTTTTGATATTATCCCCAGGAGTCTATTTCGATAACCAGAAAGAACGCAGTAAATTGGCTTCGAGAAAGCAATACTGTTGGAATTCCTACGTCTGCGGAGGTTACTGAATCTCAATGTCCCGATATCAATTCAAAGTTGTCCATTTCTGCTGGAGATACCGTCTGGTTGGCGCGTCGATCCCGCGTACCAAATGTAGGTCCTTATTGTTGGTGAAACTTTCCCTATTTTCAAGTGTTTGCACTCTAGGGTGGCTCAACGCTTCTAGGGCGTCAGAGATTGCGTCTACTAGATGCGGCGTCAGCAGCTCGTGAGGCTCTAAGTTGTTTCTGTCAAACTTGTTCATGACATTTCATTTCTTATTTAGGACAAGTAACTCTCCCAGAAGCGCCTCATTTTCTCTGGGTCACCGAGTTTCCCCTCTTCACACGTTCTGACGACGACAAGGACTTTTTGGCAAAAGGCAGGTATAGTAGTTCGCATCACCCTTTTACTGCCCCAATGTGGCAGGACATCAAGTCTTTGTACGAAGGCAAAGTAGAATCTGTGCGATTCCAGCACTTCTCCTATGCTACTGTGCTTACGCCATGCAATTGAATATCGGTCCTTCTAGGTTCGTGGACAACATTACGACCTAGTACTGAACGGGGTTGAGATCGGGGGTGGATCGGTTCGAGTTCACGACGCTTCACTACAAGAGCACATCTTTACGAACGTCCTTCAAGTATTTGGTGGCTTCCTTTCAAGTGCTCCACTCACTTATGCGATTCATGTATAGTTGAGCGAACAAGAGAGTGCACCCTTTGATCAGCTGTTGCACGCCCTTCGATGCGGAGCACCCCCTCATGGAGGAATAGCCTTGGGTCAGTAATTGTAGAATTCGGACTGCTTTTGCTTTGAATTTTGACACTTGCTCCAGGCTTCGACAGATTAATGTCCATTTTGTGTAAAACACAGTCCATTAGGGACGTGATCGCGTTCCCGAAGACTGCTGGAGGCGCGGATCTGTTGTTCAAAAGTCCAGCATTGGTGCCGCCGGATGTATTGGAGCCGTATGGGCTTCAGCCTCGCAATCCCGAAAAAGCCAAGTAGTTCATCTAGCTAGCTGAACCACTGAAGACAATGATAAAGGTAATGTACATCGAGGTAATAGGTCAAGATCTCTGATTCTGCCTATGAAGGCATAGTGTATATCATACGTACATAAAGTGGAAAGCACATAGAAAGCCTAATAATTCAAAAACCTCCATTCCCAATTCCTTGCATATTACTGTCATCGTCGTTAAGACGGTACAGGAACGGCTGTTTCCCCGATTGTACTACTATCTGCATCGAGTTCGGGAACAGGTCGACCAGTCGGAGTCTGTGGCGATGATAAGAAAGTTGAGTTTCGGGGTGTCGTATCACCATTTGTATCCTCTTCAACATACGGCGAACGTCCATAAGAAAAAGGTGATGTCCAGCTGAAGCTAGTTTGCTTCTGTGGCTGTGGCTGGATGAGTGTGGTGCCATTCGAATTAGAGTTCTCAATCTGTGGCACATAATGAGAAGAAGTGACTTCTTCAGTGCTATGCCGTGAGTTGGCCTCGTTGATAACGGAAAGTACGCTCCGAAGTTTAGATTCTGCTTTTCGGGAACTGTGGCCCGTACTTGCGGGTAGTGAATGACGGCGGATGGGCGTTGTGGGGGAAACGGAACGAGGGGATGATGAGGCTGGAGAAGAAGGCACGTCTGCCCATGCAGAGGATTCGGAAGGGAATAAGACTGTGTTTGGATTCTGCGACCACGACGTACTGCTTGAAGCGGACGGGGGACCTTCCATATTTTCTAGCTCTGGAGTACGTGTTAACGGTGTCGTTGTTGACGAAGGTGCGCTAGGCATAATGGAAAGAGGAGGCAGGATACTGAATATTTGGTCTTCTGATTGGGGAGGACCATAAGAATCGAATGGATCTGGAACGGATTGTAACATAGGTTCGATGACAGGGTCAGATCTGAAGGCAAAAACAAGACGTCAATGGCAAGATACGGGAAAACTCAAGTAATGAGCCACACGCTTTCGAAGTGAACTTGTCATAAACATCCAAGGTGGAACGTACAACTAGACACATCTTTCCGCGGATACGACATGTAAGCCTCGAGGAAGTAAACTGCAGCTAAAAACGAACCTTTCCCTGGACGACATCCCACACCTCCTCTTCATGCTCAACAATCTCTGCGTAATGCTCAGCCTTAAGCTCGTCCAGCTCATCAACCTGACGTTGCAAAACGGCCAAAGCTTCTCTGAAACTTTGTAGATCTGTATGCTTCCTTACAGTTTATTGAGATAAGTCATTTGATATCGCTTACTTCGTTCCTTCCCATTCATATTGCGTTTCTCTGTGTGTCTAATGATTTCACTCTTTTCCTTCAACGCGCGCTCATATGACAGGGATCGTTCCTACAGATATATTCGGCAATGTGAGGACGGGATGAATATAATGATGGTAATACCAGTAACGCACGGTGACGATAGTACGATAAGTTTCGAGGTGTTGCCGAAGAGGTTTCTCAAAATTTCTGTCCAAAGTTTCAGCCTAGTAAGCAGTTAGCAAAGTATAAGACATGGGGTCCAGTGTGGATTCGACAAACTAAAACATGCATATGGTTTCCAATTAAATGGTGAAGTCCTGAACCAGCCTGTAGACGAGTACCAGCCTCATACGAAGGTCCCTTCAACCTGATTTTAGGTTTTAACTCGTCAGTTAAGAGTAATGAAGAACTTCGATAGTCTACGCACGTACTACACCTTTCCATTGCATCTGCAAACTCAGCGGTAGCATTGGACACGGTGACGAGCGCTGCTCTATATGTCGCACAAGAGTTCATAAGCTAGTGATTTTGTTAGGATTGGAGCAAGTATAGCGGATGAAGCGGACTTGTTCGTAAGCTTGAAGGCTAGCTTTTAAATCTGCCCGAGTTATGATCTTGGAAGGTCCATCAGCTCCGAAGTTCATACCAGAAACATTAGTTGTTTCTGAGAAAGTTGGAGAAGGACTGCGAGGCCCTGGTGATGAAATACGTCTGGAACCAAATGCAAGGACGCGCAAAGAACGAGGACGGGTTGGTGCCATGATGGTGGAGAGAAACTGAAAAACGTCAAATGTCTCCCGCAGCCGGCTTCTTTTTCGGATGTCCCGACTCAGAATAAATGTGCTTAGATTACACAAGTCGTTACAAAAAGTACTTTTGCAAGCTCATTATGATTCATATATTGATAGAGCTAAGAGTAGCAGTACGACTGACAACGTAACTCGTAGGATTAGTCGCACAAGCCACGCATAGATTAGCAGCATTCAAATCCCAAACACAACCCAGTCATATGAGCTATATTTCCCGAGGACTCTAAACGCGTTAAAGACAATGATTTCGAAGACGTCGAATGGCACCAAGATGGAATTATATAACGTATCCAGAATTCAGTACGGTAATGTTCAGACCTTGCTAAGAAAATTTGACTTTAGCATAGAGCTGTACTATTAGTGGACAAGCTTCACCTGTGTCATGCGATTGTTCCCTTCTTCGACCCAGCTAAAGCACTCATTTTCTCCGGCGAATGCCTCAAATAGAAAAGCTTTGCCCTCTTCATCCTTCCCTTCGGTGGTTTCTGGACCACTTTAATTGTCTTCACATGAGGCGAATTCACAAAAAGTTGCATCTCCACACCCGTCCTCTGAATGACATTGCGCAGGACCATCGACGTGTCGATACCACGCCGCCTTATAGCGAGCACAACGCCTGTGAAGGCGAAAGGCGCATGCTCAAGCGTAACACCGACGATGGAGCCAGGATAAATCCGTGTCGCTGAGTGTCTGCCGAATAATTCTCGAAGCATGGTTTGTTTCTCCGGTGTTGTGAGATTTTTTTGGAGGTAGGGCATTAGCCCTTTGCCTTGGACGAGAGGCGGTGGAGGTGAAACGTAAGGTTCTGGGAGAATAATGGCCGTTTTGGAATATGGATACGGTTTAGAAACTGTCTGGGCTGCAGTGGCCATCGTTCTGGTTAAGCTCTTGGATGTCCATCGGAAAATATTGAACATCGCGTTAAGGAAGAAACTGGAAGAAAGGGGATTGATCGTTACGGCAGGCACTTGCTAACAAGATATACTAATAAGAGTACATAGCGCCCTACATACAGAGTACTTTGAAACTTCAAATCGACGTCAACATGCAGCCTATAGAGACAGGAAGAGGTATTGAAATCATTAAGAGAAGTATATAATTTTGAGTCGGCATGGCACAGAAAATAATAACACAAAAGTCCAGGTAGTTCCTGAATCCTGAGATCAATAACCTCGCCCACGACCTCTGTTTGTCAAGAATGAGTAAAACGCATAAGCCAGAGTGTCATGAAAACGCACCTTCCACGAGCCCTATATGGAGTATAACCACCGTTACCCCGATACCCGCCTCTGTATCCACCTCGATAACCTCCACGTCCTCTCCCGCGGTTGAAGCCGGGAACATTTGTCCGTTTTGCGGTAACCTGCAGAGGTTGTAAGCACTGAACAAATGGCAAAGATACGCAATCCACACCTTGATCAAGCGGCCGTGTAACAGTGAGTTATCCATTGTTAACGCAGCATCAATGTGATCTGGTTCAGCGAATTCCACGTATGCATATCTTGAGCTAGATAAGGAAAATATTGGACGAGAGCTATGTACGCACCCTTTAGGATGTCCCGTGAACTTGTCGCAAAGTATCGTTACTCGATTAATTGTCCCGCAAGCCTGAAAGTGTCCTTGGATATCTTCTGGCGTGGCGCTGTAGTCAACCTGCACAAGGACGGTTAAATGACGTTCTTCCCAAGTTGAAAGTCACTGACATTCCCCACATAAACACTCCTCCCATCTGCAGCGGCCTTGTCTTCCTCAGTATCCATGGGCATACTGGCGTCCTGTTGCCCGGTCTCTGCTGCAGCTTGCAGCTCTCGTAGTTTTTTCGCTTCCATTTCCATCTCTGCAACCCTCTGTTTCATGAGCAGAATTTCCTGTAGACACCCCGTTCATGCCGTTAACAAAAAGAAAGATAGATGATTCAGCTGACCTTGTCTGCTTCCTCGCTATCATCAATTATCGCCTCCTCTGCTCCAATAGTCGGTTGAGTCGCTTCAACTTCGGCCATAATGGCAACTATGAAAAAAGCGTTGCACAACTTGCCGGCCAATTGGATGGTGACACAGCCACATTGTATGACGTAAAGTTAGTTACCTTCGACATTGCGGGTACAGTAAAAAATCTCCTCTCAAATCTTACAACACAAGAAGATTGTGAGCAATACTTATAGGTAGCGGACGAGCAGACCTATGCGGGCTAATATTTCAACTTTTTCTGTCTCATTCGATGTCCATGAACCTGTGAAGTATTTGAATTCGCATTGAAATCCATCGGAGCCAATCGATTGCTCGTAATTGCCTTTAATTCGCCCGAGCGTTAACCTCCGATGACTTTTCCCCTCCTTTCTCCCGACCGGTGACTAGGAAATGGATGTCAAAGCATAGCCTCGAAAGAGTTGACCTCAAATTAAATGACTGGAAAAGAACTGGCCCGATATAAGCGCTCACAGCCTCTTCAGGTTATCGAGAAATCAGCCCATCGGCCCGATAGTAGTGCTTGTCTTTCTTGTATTTTCACTTATAGTCTCTCCCCTTATGGCCAAAGGCAGCAACGACTCTTCTCCCATGGCCCAACAGTCGAAGAAGAAACGGAACGACGACGAAACTAACGCTGCCCCTGATGGCGGCCAGAAACCTGTCCAGTTACAACGAAGAAGGGTATGGAGAGCTTGCGAATGTTGTCGGTACGTAGCCAAAAGTTCTTTCGTCCGGTTTAAGACTCAAATAAGTTTACAGAAGGAAAAAGATTAAATGTGATGGATGCGAGCCTACTTGTTCTCAGTGTGCATCTTCAGGTTCGCAGTGCACTTGGTTACAAACTAAAGATCGAGGTACGTGGTTCTTCTTCCTTGGATTGGCTTCTCTCATATATAATTGACGCTTAAAGCTGCGCTCAGTAGACAGTGAGTTTTGCTGTCTGTCATCTGGACTTGTCTGATCATGACGCTAGTTATGTGCAAGAACTTGAAGCCAGGTTACTTCATATGGAATCAATATTCTCTCAGATCGCACCCGTTCTCGAGCAATTTGGGATAAACGGTGGTGATGCTGTCAACACATCCTCTGTGAATGGCACCGTTTCTCTTCCACCCGAAATTGCAGCCCCTGCCTCGGAAATCCTTCGGTCTATTGCACCACGGGACACTCAACAATTGACTTCTATTCCCATCAAAGTGGAAGACGATGTCAGCGAATCTCTTGGCCAGCTTGCTTTGGACGAGTATGGCCACATGCGGTGGATAGGCGGATCGTCGACTATGTCGCTCATTCAGTCTTTCAAAGCCCTGACAACGTCTCCTCTCCACCGCATATCACCTATGGAGGAGGACCCGTTAGCTCCGTATCCGAGTGCCAATAAACTATATTTCCCAGCCTCAGTCTTCTTTGGCAAAGTTCGTGCACTCCCCGGTCCAGAGGAAGTTGAATACCCCGAGCGAGATTTGGCTGATAAACTGGTATGTAATATGGTTCTACAAAGGCTTTCCGATGATTCAATACATCTTCAGGTCAATACATATTTTTCACGATTCCACTTCTTAATGCCGGTCGTCGACAAACCAAGCTTTTTAAAACAGTATCACAATATCATGGACAACCAGCAGAATCACTCTCTCGTCCAAAGCGAAACTGCTTTTATTTCGCTCATCTTTGCTGTGTTCGCTTGCGCAGCAAATCTTGTCCAGGACGATAGACTTTCTATGAGTGGCCGGACGGACGAGGGTGGGATGGGAATGGTTTATTATGAACGGTATGTACATACCGTTTGCATATAATGCTTAGACACATTCTGGATCGCGACTGACCTTTCCAAAGCTCTCTCATTCTTCAGTATATCAGTCATGCGAATACCCAAACCGCTCATGTCCAATGCTTCATTCTTCTTTCATCATTCCTTTGCTCCGTAAACTGCTTACCACAAGCTTGGATTCTGGTCGGACAGGCAGTTCGGACCGGTCAAGATCTTGGCCTTCATGTGAGTGTCTTCTTATTAGTATTTGAATGCGAATTGACGCGCTGTCCAGCGATCACCACGCAGGCTCGTCCTCTCCCCTATCGAAATAGAAACACGCCGCAAGATCTGGTGGGGCGTCTACACTCTTGATCGCATGCTTGCGGTAGCTCTTGGTCGCCCCCTTGGCATCAACGATTCCGATTGTGATGTCGAATATCCGATAGATGTTGACGATGACAACTTGCAAGAATACTTCAGCGGTTCGCTCATGACCAACAACACCACATCTCTCATGACCGGGATTATCGCGCTCATCAAACTCTACCAGATCGGAGGAAGAGTTCTTCGGGATGTTTACGCTATTGAAAACTGCAAGGATAATCTTGAACCAGAGAGGAAGGCGGAGCTACAGCGGATGGTGGAAGTTCTTGACAACAAGCTGACTCAGTGGTGCGATGATCTGCCGCCTGTCTTTAAATCTCAGCCCTCCACCGACGAGCAAGTATCAATGGGTGCAGTGCTTTGCAGTCACTATTATTCCGTACTCACCACACTTCACCGTAATATGCTTCCCGTCAAGCGAGATCAGCCTGTCGCTGCCAAATCTACCGCAAAGGCCGTATCCTCTGCTCGCTCATGTATTCGCCTGGCGCCGTCCATGAAGAATGTAGTACCTCCATCTCATCATCTGGCTTTCTTCATACAGCACTTGTTTAGCTCTGCCGTGATTCTCCTGCTTTATGCCATGCATTCTTCTGAACCGAGGGCTGCTTCCGCTGCAATGGAGGAAGCCAAGAGTACCCTATCGGCATTGGAATCTTGGGAGGGCCAGTGGCCTGGAGCACGCAAATGCAGAGAGCTATTGCTTGAGCTTACGAGCACAGCGACGGAGGCAATTACACAGGCTCAAGCAGGCCAGCAGAAGCAAACAAGCGAATCTGGTATCCCTATATCAGTTACTCCAGCAATGACTTCCCCTGCCATGCACGAGCGGCAGCGCTCCCTGTCAGGAGCAAGTCCAAGTTCCGTTGCTGGGAGGGCACTCAAAGGCGCTGGTCGAACACGCAGGACTCAATCTCGAGAATCTGGGACTACCTCCAGACGCATGGCTGCCGTTTCTCCCTATAGAGTTGACAGTAAGTGATTCTTCTCATGAAAACTCTTGATCATTTATGTCATGTCCGCAATAGCAACCGCCCGAGCACGATCAACTTCTCGTAGACGAGGTTTTGATGAAGAAATCGAACGAGTCGGAAGTTCAATGGGCCCCTATTTCCATAGCCTCTCTAGTCCAACAAATGGAAGTTCGCATAGCTCTCCAGCATCAGTGAACATCCCTTCACCGATTACCAACGTGCCTGAAGGACAGGAATCGAGTCCTACCCTCGCATCTGCGCATACTTTCAATTACGGTTCCCCGAGGCTGTCTTCCGGTCAAATACCGTCTCCACGATATGACTCATATGATTTCGGACTATCAAATAATCTCAACAATTACCAGGGTCCCACTCAACCGCAATGGAATGGTCAACAAGTAGGGGTTGATATCTATTCTGCCGAGAATCTGTATGGGTCTTCGAATGGCGTTTACCCGTCCCCATTGGAAAACTATCCGGTCTTTGAAACCACCGGCACGCACGAGATGAATAATGGAATGAACAGGCTGTCTACTACTCCCCCTACTTCATCGTTCAATGCATCTGGCTTGCCGTTCCGCGGGTTAGAGTTCATCCGTAATTACAGTCCTGGTGGGTATCTCGCTGGCGACAATTTCATGGGCGAACCAGAATCTCTTTGGCAGAGTTATGATCCACTTTCGTTCAATGTAAATCCTGATCTTCCATTTACTCTACGTGATCCTGATGTACATGGCACTGGCAGCAACTAATAAATAATGCCATAGTCGTACACTAATAGTTTGTTTTCGTGGTCAACTATTTCATGACGTTTCTGACTGCTGCTATGAATTTTCTTACTTTATCTTGTGTTATTTCACCTTATGAAGAAGCACATGTACCCCTACCTTGGCTTATGTATAAATCGTTTCCATTCTGTATCCTTACTTCTATACGAATACTACACAAAACGTTCTCTGCGTATTATACTAAACTACCTTGCATGTTTCTCTGTACAATAATCTTCCGAGCAGTGTTTCTGTACGGTATTAGTGTCACTGTGAACATGTATATACATGCTAATTATGTACCTTTAACTTCGCAAAATGCAAGTGTTTTCGGGTTCGACTTCGGGTTCTCGGTATTACCGGTTGTTAAGTGACCCGAGGTCCCGAGCGCACTCTTTGGAATCTTCCGTTAACACTCTTCAATACTGAACAATGTCAGACCATCCAGTCGTCGAATGGACTTCCAAGGCTTCATGGGCTATGGTATGCGTGCGTTTCTGTTTTGTGCAGTCCAAATCTGACGGTGCTTCTTAATATGGGTAGGTAGAGGACAAGTTTTCTCCATACGCGAAGGAAACATTGGCGAGACTGATCAAGTTCATGGAAGCAAGTCTGGCTACCGTCTTAAGGTGTAAAGAAAGCACTGCTTATACATGCTCATCACGCACAGGATGATATTCTTCCTGCAATTAGGGTCGCACATGCTCAATTACCTGATGATCCTAATACGAGGTGGAAGACTGTCATACCTATCATCGAAGAGCTGAAAGTCAAGGCGAAGAAGCTGGGCTTGTGGAATCTATTCTTAAGCAAAGCACACTATCCGGAATTCGGAGTACCTCTCACTAACTTGGAGGTAACTTATAGCCAATTCGTGTTGGTATTCATGCCTCAAACACGGTCACTTCATGTAACAGTACGCGGTTATGGCCGAAATTCTGGGTAGAGGAGGACATTTTGCTCCCCAGGCAGTCAATTGCTCTGCTCCAGATACCGGTAACATGGGTACGCAGGCTTCCTCATAATGATAATTCAATCGTAATATCTGTTTACAGAGGTGTTGGCAAGGTATGCCAATCGAGAACAACAGCAGAAATGGCTCATACCTCTGTTGAATGGAGAGATTCGTTCGGCCTTTGCGATGACTGAGAAACATGGTGCAGCTCGTTTGTATGTGACTTCACTCGACCGGACACTGATATATTCACAGTCGCGTCTTCGGATGCTACAAACATCCGGACATCGTTGAGAAGAGAAGGAGATGAGATTGTGATCAATGGACACAAGTGGTATGTGTTCTCTCAGTCTAAGATTGTCGAAATTTGCTCATGCAATTTTCATCTATTAGGTGGATTTCTGGCGCTGGCGATCCTCGCTGTAAAGTTCATCTGGTACTCGGAAAGAGCGACCCAGGAAACAAAAGCGCGTATCACCAACAAAGTATTGTCCTTGTTCCCGCAGATACACCCGGTGTGAAAATTATCAGACCCATGAAAGTTTTCGGGTATGATGACGCGCCGGAAGGTCACTGCGAAATTATCTATGATAATGTCCGAGTCCCAATGAGCAACCTTGTGTTAGGCTGGGGCAAAGGATTTGAGGTATACTCTCATTCTTTTGAGCTTTCTCAGCATTGTTCAATCCATGTCATAGATTATACAAGGTCGGCTTGGGTAATTTGCGTTTCATCGTCTCATTCGTCCGTCAACCATTGCTCATTCTTTTTCTGCTCATACATAGTCCTGGTCGTATTCACCATTGCATGCGATCAATCGGTGCTGCGCAGAATGCCTTAGATACCATGTTACAGCGTGTTACAGATCCCGCGAAGAAGACATTTGGGAAGTTCCTCTACGAACATGGTCAGTAAGCGATGAACTCTCGTCGTATTTCAATGGTTGACTGTCCGAGTCTAGGCACCGTGGTCGCAGACATTGCGAAGTCGAGAGCAGAAATCGAAGGCGCGCGTTTGCTTGTGCTAAGTGCTGCGTTGCAGGTGAGTAACGTGAAATCGTCAGTGCCTTAGAAATATGAACAGGTTGTTGTGCATTCAGATTGACAGAGTCAAAGCGAAAGGTGCATTGAAGGAAATTGGAATGGCCAAAGTGGGTACAACGTTTTCATGAACTTGCTCAATGTCGATTTATAAATCTGTTTTCCAGTTTGTCGTTCCCAGCATGGCGCTTGAAGTGATTGACCGAGCGATGCAGTCGTTCGGTGCGGAAGGCCTCTCGCAAGATCAGGAACTTGCGTCAGCATGGGCTGGGTTGAGAACGCTCAGAATAGCTGACGTACGAAAATTTCTTACTTGTGATGCACGCTAGATAGGCTGATTCATCTCACAATCAAAATGTAGGGACCTGATGCAGTGCACATTCAGCAAGTTGGGCTAAACGAACTGAAACGGGCACCGGCACTCGTACAGAAGAATGTAGCAATTAAGAAGAAACAGGCGTTACTTATGGAAAAAGCTGGTGTTAAAGCGCATCTTTAAGTAGAAGAATAAAAGACGGAGGAAATACATTACAAGGGTTTTTCGATATCTCTGTACTTTATTATTTCTACATCCCCTTGCTTTGCGAAGGTCCTTGCACTCTTGTTTACCTTCCCTCTCCCTCTCTTACTCTACAACATGACTCATTGGCTGAAATTCACGCAAGCAAGAGGGCAGTTAATACTAAGTATTTAACGAATTAACAAACAGAAAGTGGCTGTGCAATATACTCTTACTTCCAAAAAGCCATGGTATTTCTGACAACTCCTCCGCGACAATTCGCGTCCTGCTTTGGCCGTGTCTGGAAACGTCAATGGAAACGACATTCGTCATCACAAAGCAGAAAACCACCTGCTCCCCATGCTCTTTCGCCTCAAAAGATGCGGGCCCTTATCTCGTTGTACCACCAATCCGAGACATTTATCACGCCAGAGAATCTTTCAGAACGCATAGACCAGGCTTTCACTGGAGAAAAAACAGGAAATTTGGCCTTCAGGTCCCAACCTGGTATTGATACCCTCTCTACGTTCTACAACCAGGCAAAGTCGGCGCCCAAATTCAGTGAATGGGATCGTGAAAAAATGGGTTTTGGGCATGGAGTATGGAGTCAGGCAAAGTATTCTAGGAGGGAGTGGAAAGTCGTCGAGGCTCTGTATGGGGTGGATGCGAGTGGTTCTCTAGAGCCGTTGCCTGGGTTGGAAGCACTGGAAGAAGGGGACGAGGGAAATATCGGGCTTCCGCCCAAAGAAGTCGTCGTCGACGATGAATTCAAAGGGCCGTAGCCATTTTTCGGAAAGATTTCAGGTATGACCAGGAGTCTTTGGAAATATCGTGTACTCATTAGTCAAAGCATAGTGATCTTCCACATATCTCATCGCTATTTACGAACATGTCGCCAGCAATCTTCAAATCATCTTATTCTACCCATCGCCCCCTTCAATCTTTCATCTTGCCAGCGTTTTGAGAACAAATACCCAAGGGTCAACATGTAGAGTAACCTTTGTCTTATTTCCCGCCTACAATACAGAGACCAACCCCAAACTTAGTAGCATTCAGAATGTGCACTAAACTAGGCACCCCGAACGAACCAAAATTCAACACTTACAGCATTGTGGAAACTGAAGGGACTTTTCTTTTGATCAAGGCCTTCACCGGTCACCGGCAAAGCTTTTGCAGCTAGACGAAGAGCGATTGCAGTCAACATGATTGCATGAGGTGCATTTCAGATCAAATGTATATAATCAACCATTGCTTGCCTATGATCTATGTACTTGTCCTTTCAAACGCGATCGGTCTGTGTTGCCCAAGTAAAAGTTGGGCCGAATGCAACAAACTCAAAATAATGAACAATTTAGCTAGAGCGTACACCATTCGACACTCCATTGACGGTTCGACGATAGTGTTACTAAAGTGGTAGAGAGAAGGATTTTCCAGAGCGCCGTATGTATCCCAGTATTCCACAGACTCCGACAAGTTCATTGGACAACCACCTAACCCGAGTCCGCGGAAAGGTGCTCCAGCTACTACTACGATCTACCAAGGCGATAACCTTTTGCGCGGCTGAAGACCTTTTCAAACTTTCTTCTTTGCAAATGGGTGCTTAGCCTTGTTTAGCTGAACTTTAAGTTTTTGAAGGAGCAAGTCTTAGAAGAGTGATGCCGAGACGGAGGCATTCATGTCCCGATTTGGAAGCTATAGATAACAATATAAAAGCAAGTGGCGTGATTTTATCAGATTGCTGGCTGTCTGACATACCTTCATCTTATCAGATAAATTTTTTCGAAAAGAAGAAAAGCCTCGCGGTTATGACTATAAATTCAAATGACCTGTAAGAAACTTCTACAATTCTGATTCTTCATTTCGCTAATGTTCAGCCTTAGACACTTCAAGAACTCCATTTTCGGCGCTGGTCTTACTCTTGAGGCTCTGCAAACTCAACTGGACTCTGTTTCCGTTCCGTATACCGACGTAGATTGTAGAACGTGCCCGAACCCCTGTGATGAAGGTGAGTATACAAGCCAGCACTATCTGCAGCCTTTTTGACCAACGATTTGGCTTACAGGTCATGAATCGTATCCAAACAAATTCAATGTTGACCTGGAGTCCACAATGTTCGGCAGTGTAAAACCATATCACCGACAAGTGCGTATCGCCAACCTAGCCTCTCGGAAATCCTTGCAAACCCTCACCACTACAGATTGTCATTTCCACCGGCAAAATGGATTGGGACCGAGAAATCACGTCCACAAAAAATTCTCTCGCCGCTCACGTCCAGCACGTTATTCACAATACCCCTATGTCTGTTTCACCCTCGGTCGCAGAGACAAAGAGCAAACGTGTCAACCATGTTTCTGGCGTTTTCAACTCTTCTGACTCCAACAAGCTTTCAGTATTGAATGGCAGTCATCATACAATCAGCGACAACCCCGAGTATGAAACCGTTCTCGTCTTCCCTGACTACATAATGGTCACTGAGGTTCCTCGTTCCCTGGACGGAGCCAAGGCTCTCTGGGATGCAGCTCTCGCACCCAGTGTCTCTATCCTACCCCCCGTGCACGAAAAAGGCACCCTCAGCAGCTGGATAATTCCGTACTCTTGCGTGATTCTGTTATGTATGTACCCTCCCATGTCATCTTTCTCTGCCCCTATCAGATAATTCTATCGCTGATATTGATATCCCAGGTTCGCACAAACGACGCGACAATAGGTGCCACATTGCTGCGGCACAATTGGGCCAGGGTACGTCTTTTTCCATCTTGTTGACACTTTCTTCTCACTTTCTGTTCTCTATTCCCATCACACCCCATCTGGTGTTATATTCCTAATCGGTGTCATACTTTCAATATAGCATTTACCCATTCATTGGAAGACCATGGCTGGACAGTAGACACGGAAATTGAACACCCGTTGCATACGATGGGTCTTCCTCTAGAAAAACTCCAGGGCACAGAAGCAGAGAACGAGGAGTGTACAACGAGACAATTCCAAGAGATTGCATCGGAAAAGCGAGCTCTCATTCTGCGCAACTCTCACACCGGAGGCCACCGCTACGCCGGTAATTGTATAGTGAGTCTCGCCTTTCCGTATTATGTTTATCACTCCTTTCGGCCGAATCCGATACTTCAAACAGTCGCTTTGGCTGGAATTGCTTGGCCGTTGGAACGCGTGGCAGCATCGTTTCTCCATTCTCAGACATTGCTCGACGTACATTATTCAGCTCACCCACCAAACTCCACTTACTTTCTAGATTTACACGCCACAAGGCTCGGGTGTCTGGTACGGACGAGTATCTACGCACGAAGTTGAATCCATCGTCTCTCAAACGCTGGAAGAAGGGCTGGTCCTCCCACCATTGCTCCGAGGAGGAATGAACATCTCACGACCCGGATGCATGTCACTCAACGATTGGTAGAGCTTCTTGGCTACTGATAGATCCTTGGCGGAGCCTGTGAGCTCGACGGAATTTCAGATTCGGACCGGCGAAATTTTCTGCGTTCCTGAAGGTTAAAATCCGAGCACAGACTGTGTTATTTAGCATCGATATCGGTTTCGGAAACGACGGGAATATCCGTATGTAGACGGTTCAGAACCTTTGTGTGCTTCTATATGTCGCGGAAGGTTAAGGTAAAGTTATGGGTAATCGTTTAATGTGTAGTTTTTAAAATATAGCTGATAGCTTCCCGATAATGTTTTATAGTACTGTACTTTTATCATTTTCTCATTCAATCCTAGATTTGTGTCCTTGGTATCGCCGACACTTTCCATCGCATGCTCAGATTATGTTAAGTTACTGTCGATTACTATCTATTTATATACTTGACAGTACAAGAGAGTATAAGCAGGAAAATTGAAAAGTGATATTTAAAAAATTGAAGTACTACACAGGCCGTACAGTATTTCCCCTCTCGAATGAGACAAACATAGCATCCACCTTTATTTTGCCTTATCGCAAATATGTGGATTTTAATCGGGAGTTGAAGCGAAGATGCAGCGGTATTTGACTATTGGAGAAACTTCATTGCGAGCTTATCCTTGCGCGTAGATCGATAATAAGAATATGTACTGGTCTTCTCTGAATCTCTCCGGAAAAGTTGATGAAGGTGTGGGAAGGATGACGTAGAACCTATCGGAATTCGGCCCTCACGCACTCTTACTTCATGTCAACGACTTCTGGTTCACAAAGGGAGACAAACAGCCCGCATATTTCGGAACATTCCTTTAGTTCGAGGAATGGAGACAAAAATGGGCAGAAAATAATTTGGACAGACGAAAACGGCAGAATTCACCTGGCAGTTCCACCAAGGCTCTTCATCGTTCCAGGCGTGGCGTTCATAGTTGGAGCAACAATTGGAATTGTTCGAGGAGGAAGGGCGACTTCTTTACGGTTTCTGGCTGAAAATGCACATCGACCACCACGAACGGTGAAGGGCTGGTATTTTTACAATAAGACGAAGAACTATCGAGTATTGTTAGGCGGAATGAAAGGGGCAGCAAAAGAATCGGGGAAATTAGTGGCAATTTCTGTGGGATGGGTAGCGATTGAAGAAGGACTACGAGTATTGGGAGGTCCGTGGAATGAAGTGAAAGAAGTTGGCGCGGGGCTTGGAACTGCTGGATTATTTTGTGGAGTTTGTGAGATGCATACCAGTGAACGAAGAACGTGACTGATGATTTACAGATAGACTACCTTTGAAGACAGCAAAACAGACGGTACTACTGGGAGGACTGATAGGAGCAGTGGTGAAAGTTTTGGATTCGGCAAAACAGCGGCTTATGAAATTGAAGACGCCAGTCGACGGAGAATAGATACTCCACATAGTGAGAATAGTACTCGGGTTGCTCCACATTGATTAGAACTTTGTAAATTAACCACCACCAACATCTCTAACATTTTTTGAAATGCTGAAATTCTGGCCAACGTCTCCCTCACCGATGGACCAGCTTACACCTAGAGTCGACGCCGGAGGCCATGAACGAAATCCATTTGATGATCTTCCACAATCACCAAGCATTGGAGCTTATCATCCACTATTAACACCTACCAGAATCAGCAGTGCTCATTCTCCTTTCATTCCACCTTCTGCATATAAAGAGGTCGATTTAACACCAGGGCCGCACGGACCACCAACACAAACTGGCGCCCACGCCTCTTTTGCGGCTTCACTTCCCACTACCAGCTTGTCTCTTCATGCTCCAGATTTCAACATGCAGTTACCGCCGCCTCCCGCCAGAGATAAATCCCGTCCGTCTCCAAACAAGTCCTCAGCGACATCGTCATCGGCCACCCAGGCATCTCCAATGATTACGTCTTCTGCTCCGAAGGAGGCTTCGACACCTATCTCCAGGGGACAGATCCATGTAAAGCTTATCCAGGCCAGAGGTCTCAATGTTCGGTCAATGGCTGCACAGCCCTATGTCGTCGTCCAATTTGAACAGAACGAATTTGTTTCCCGCAATCCGACCGATGAAACCGACAAGGAGGTCAAGGGCACCGCGACTAATCTATCTTTATCTCGGCCATCTTCATCTAATGCCATCAATGCTCTGGCTGCTGTAGATGCTGCTGTGAAACGGAGAAGCGGCGGAAGCAGTGGGAGCAAGGATAACTCGCCTGTATCTAGTGTTGGTTCAAAAACGTCTGCTCTCAATGGTGGCCTCTTCGGAAGGCTTTCTGCTCATAATCCAGTTTGGAAACATGAGGTATCCTTGTGAGCATAACATATTCTATCTTCAGCTTCATAGATTTGACACCGTCTCGCAGCGATGTCACCAACTCGATCTCTTTGATTACTTTCAATGTATACGACCGTGCTGTAGAAGACCAGGGATTTCTGGGCACACTTCAGATCAAGCCGATTCTGGTTCATGATCATACTGTCGATCAGTGGTACAAGTGAGTTCTCATTCTTTTTCAGCTGTCGCATGTTCCCACTGGGACGAGCGTGCAACACAACCGATGTATAGTCACGGATCTAAAAATTTTCCCTTGACATTCGATCGTTTTTTGTATCATTCCGAAATGGTCTACTGACTGATAGATGCACCAGACTCAAGCCATTTGAAAACGACACCAATGAGCCTGTCACTGGAGAAATGCGTGTCCAGATTACGTTTGAGCAATACAAGGTGGGTGTAGATTCGTCGTTCATTTCATCGTTCATTTCTTCATTTTCATTCTTCCGTCCTTCCGGTCCTGGTACTGGGCATGAGTCGAGCGCGATGTGCCTAGATCATGCGCATGCGATGTTTCTCACTGTGGACATTGGCACCCTGTTTTAATCGGTGTATCATCGACATTAACATCCTACGTTCTTTGTCTCATCCTACCCAACCCAACCGGTACCTGCGTACAGATATCTGTACATTACCCGATATCCGGATTCCGTCAGTGTACACTATTCCCGCCTATCAGTCCACTCCGTTATGGTTGTTCACATGCGGACGCACCCCTGAACTGATTCCCTAATTCTATTGACACTATACGAAATCCTCCGTTCTGGGGAAACTATTCTGTGAATCTTGGGGATGTTCGCCCAATGGACATGGGACACTGTATTCCGTACAGGCCGCGGCCGCAAATTACGCATCTCCGACAGCCTACTTGCGGTTTGGCGACCACCGTCTATAACCCCGCATAGTTACCCCACGCATCGGCGCAACGTACATCAAGATCCTTAATCGTGATGGCGTTCCATACATTTACTCGTATTCCAGCGCCAATTGCTCATCTACCATGTCTCGATTTTTCGGTTTGGATTTCTAATGAGCTCACTCTGTGGAAATCCTTACTTCGCTTGATTGATTCACCAACTTTGGGCCAGATGGTGAATCAGGTTTCGTTCGAGCCATGAAGGCTACTGCCTACATGAGGGGGATGGGACAGAGGATTTGTTGCTGTATCCATCGACGTCAGCGGGCGTTAGTTTCTTTTGATGATTCGTCATTGCCAATTCGACTTTTCACTCCCACCAATTTCTTTCGCAAAATTTTTTTACTTCTTTCTTCTCAAATCGTTGAAACATCTCGCTGATTATTTTTCTCCCCCTCGCTCTGCACTGATCTTCATCTTCTATGTCAATGACAACCGTGGAATCATCTGCGTTTGCGTCCCGGGTGTTTACTCGTCCGCCCGCACCGTCCTTTCCATACCTCCTTCTTCTTGGAAAAACCTCTGATGACTCACAACATCACGATTTTAAACCATGCACATATATCCGCCCTCATCCTGTCAACGTTCCATACTCCTTTCAGACCAAACGTGCCCTCACCCCGCGCGATTTTGAATTCCTCAAGCTCATAGGTAGGGGCACCTTCGGCAAAGTGTTTCAAGTGCGAAAGCGTGACACCAAACGAATTTACGCTATGAAGGTGCTTTCCAAAAAGGAAATCGTGGCGAAAAAGGAAGTCGCACACACTATTGGAGAACGACAAATTCTTCAGCGGTCGTTAGAGTCACCATTCCTAGTGGGCTTGAAATTCAGTTTCCAGACGGAGCATGACCTTTACCTGGTTACCGACTTCAAGAGCGGAGGAGAGTTATTCTGGCATTTACAAAGGGAGACGAGGTTTTCGGAGGAACGAGCAAGATTTTATGTGGCCGAATTGATACTGGCACTGGAACATTTGCACAAATACGACATAGTTTATCGGGACCTCAAGCCAGAGAATATTCTCCTCGATGCGACAGGCCATGTCGCACTTTGCGACTTTGGCTTATCGAAAGCCAATTTACGTGCAGACGAGTTGACAACGACATTTTGTGGAACAACAGAGTACCTCGCACCCGAGATACTCTTAGACGAGCACGGATATTCAAAGATAGTTGATTTTTGGAGCTTGGGAGTGCTTTTATTTGAGATGTGTTGTGGATGGAGTCCTTTCTACGCAGAGGACACGCAGCAGATGTATAAGAACATCTGTTTTGGGAAGATTAGGTTTCCTAAAGGCGTTATAAATGAGGATGGGAAGCAGTTCGTCAAAGAAGTCAGTTTTGTGTATTTTTAATGACTCTCAGTTGACGTCCGTTGGTTTAGCTCCTAAACAGGAATCCTAAAAAACGCCTAGGCGCTAACCGTGATGCCGCCGAGCTGAAAGAGCATCCATTCTTTAAATCGATTGATTTTAACCTCCTTGCGCAGAAGAAGGTTACTCCTCCGTTCAAGCCCGTCGTCGAGTCAGACGAGTCTACGTCGAACTTTGATCCGGAGTTCACGGAGAAGAGCATAACCGATGTCGGTCTCAATGAGGACGATTACGCCGACTTCGCTGAGGACGATCCCTCAGAAATTTGGGTCTCTCAAAGTCTCGGTGCAAGTAGCTTTCTTCCTGGAGGTCATGTGCACAACGGACCTCTTGGAAGTGAGAAGACAGGGAAGACGCCGCCGATGACGCCTATATCACCAATGACAACCATGACAACATTACCGAATGGCACGGCGCATACCACCCACAAGTCAACGAAACATAATTGTCTCGGGAATGGGACCGCGAATTGGGAGAACTGCGAGATCGTGAGCGCGGGCGCTGATGCTCAGCGCCATGTCGAGGGCGAAGATTATCGTC
>MU795099.1:0-58481 GCA_027886305.1 Lentinula aff. lateritia
TCATGTTGGAAGATTGGGTGCTAACATTTACTAAAAATCCGGCTCGAGACGGCAAAAATCCGTCCGCGCCTTCGGTACTGCAATCAGCTGTAATCTCGGCCAAGGAAAAGGCCAAAATTGGGTCCTAAAGTATGCTAATTTGGATGGGGTCTGGTAGGAGCTTCCGGGGTCCTGAAAAGGCATCCCCGCAGTGCTATCTATCTTTCCCTTCATCTAATGATGGCCTCCGACTCTGACCCTGCACTCTACCTGCCCCACAACAAATTCCCTCATCATTTCGCATTGTCCTCAGCTTTTCCACTACAATCTTTGCTTAATGTCTACTGAAATAAGTGTTCATTTCTTATCTTTGTGTGAACTGAAAGTTCATGTGCTGATCATCAGACAAGTGGTATTCAGAAGCAATGCCAGCTGGACGCAAGCAAGGTGTGTGTCCCCAACGGGGTACGTTAATCAACAATGATGCAGCGACCGTTCCGACGGAGCGTGTCAAGAGGTATAAAAGCACATAGATTTGAAAACCTTGATCTCTGAGCTTAGCTGGTCTAAGTCCCTTTCGCTCTGTTGGACGCAAAATTTGACTCCCCTTCACGCGCTTCTCTCTATTTCGAGTTGACAAAATAATGCCGAAGCTTCCTACGGCTGTGCTTGTCGCATTCTTCGTGATAGCCGTCCACGCCTCTCCAATGTAACTGGCTTTGTTTCCGTTATCCCGAGTCATATGAGTAGTGTTGATAATGACCTACAGTGATCACAGGCGCATTTTAGAGAGGCAGGACGAACTCGTACATCGCTACCCAGTTGCTCGCCAGTACATGCCAAGTGGTTCTGGCGGCTACGATCCTACAGGTAGTGGTGGCTATGGCGGTGTCTACGATTCCTCGGGGATGGGTGGTTACGGTGTTCCGGGCAATGGTGGTTTTGATTCAAATATTGATCCTAACGCCCCAAGTATGTTTAGTGCTCTTTCTGACCCCCAATTGCATTTCTGTTTACAAGCCGCTGTTCAATCCTTAGTCGATAAGAAAACAGCGTTGATTCAAGCAGGTACAGGGGCCGCGGTATCTACTGTGGGTGCACTGGCTGCCACAGGTGCCCTTCCTGTTGTGATTCAAGGTACAAAAACGGTGGTGCACAAGACCACACAAATGGTGAACTCAACCTATCATCATGCGAAAGAGAAAGTACACAACGCGACGACGCACATTCTTCATCCTTTTCGTAACAACCAGGAGGAGGACAAGAAGACAGATAAGGATGATCATAAGGAAAAGAAGGATTAAGGTAGGATCGTTTGCTTTTTTTCTTATCCATGGTGCTTTGAAGGTCTGTTTACGAAGTATCCCGACGTGACCTGAGTGAAGTGATGACGAGAGCATTCGAATACCCCGAAAACATTGTATTTTCGAAGCAGTTCGTCTGTTGACGTTGACGAACAGGATACCGATTTTGGAAAATCTCGACCTCATTACAAAAGGGGGATGCTTCATCGAGCGACTCCAAAACTGATTTTGCTTCATTTTCACAGAGACGCCACTTGGAGATCACAGACAGCGATTAGGAAATAGGAGTTTCGCAGGATGATTCTAGAGTAGACTATTTGGAGTAGCTCGTCAAGATTCTGTGGTATACATATCTGTTGTTTCGCTGTTGCTCAGTTGTTGGAGAAGGTACTAGTGGATTGTTTTCACCAGACACGTACGTTATATATAGATACAAAATCCCGAAGAGACCTTCAAGAGAACAAAAATCCACTTGTTGTCGTTAAGCCGCTCCTGCGTGCGCGATCTCGCAAGCTTTCAAGCTAGCGACTGCTGATAGACTTATCAAGGGTGTGACGAGATATGAAAGCTAATTTCACAATCAAACCCATGTCAGCTTGTCTGTTTAGCGAGGTTTGGGTTTGAAAAAAAATACATACTGCCAGAAACTTGGCTACGACCATTTTCTCCTGTTCATCTGCCTTGCTCACATCTGCTAGCGCTGTTAAACGTAAAGCAGTCGGTCCGATAGGCATCATCATCATGGAAAACCAAAGGATTGGATCGTCTGAAAGCAGGTGTGTTTTGGCCGCGAGGCCATATATGATTGGTATACTGATACTGTGGAAGTAGGTGGTTAAATTGAATGTACAAGCTTTTCAGAGCTCGACTCACGCAGGTATTATAAGAAATCTAGCCAGAAGTACACAAACAGTAGGGGTAATGGGTATGGATCCAGAGTCTTGCCCTTGCCGCATCTTTTCATAAGTAGAATGAAGCTGGTATGTGGTATGAGTCTTACTGGACTACATGTTGCAGTTTATGTTGCTTACTTTAACTCCGACGATAATGACTTGTATGCTCGCAAACAGGTTACCGACATTGCTCAAACTCACAGTCAACCATGCGAAAAATACCCCATCTTTATCAAAGAAGTGGTGGTGCAAAGGATTTATCAAGCCGACGAAAACACCTAGCAAGCCAGGAAAATTCAGTCGTTGTTTGGGAGGATCAATTAAGTACAACATACCTAGGCAAGCGCCCAAGAAAGGCGCATTCCAAAATTGATAGAGAACATAACGGATAGAATGAACCCAGGAGGATTTGGGTTTTCTCTTCACGATCAAAGGTGTACTTTCTCCACCATCTTCTGTGACATCTTCGCGTTCAGAAGATTCGACATAGACAAGGTCGGTGTGTTCTCGTTCTACTATCGGCTCATCATTGTCTCTGTCAGTGTTGACCTTCAAGAGAGTTGGCCCAAGGCTGAACGTCAGGGTGTTGGAAATAGCTGCGTTTATGAGAAAATAAGTTTCGGCACGATGGATGGCGTCACTTGAATCTCCATCAGATATAGATGTTAAAGCTCCCGACGCTGAAAATGACTGCAGGAGAAGGAGAGGAAGGGACGTTGCGTTATTGAAAGTGATTGCTGGAGTTACCCATCCAGGTAACTTGAAGATCTTGGTCGCAGTAGTCCCAAGGAGAATTGAGATGATGTTATATCCAAATGACCAGACTTCGGACTATGATTAGATCTTCGGATCCGGAGATTAAATGTGTTGCAAGACACGTACTGATTATAGGCGTAAACTTTAGAATAGTGTCTGTGCTGATGCCAGACCCAACATTGACGAATAATAGACAGGGCATGAACAACTTGACAGCTAATTTCGACAGGTGAACCGCAGATTTGTTGTTCACTAGGCCGAGATATCCAGCGAGTGTGCCATAGAAAACTGTAAGCAAAACGCTCGCGGCAGCTTCAAGTGAGCCAACAAAGGCTGTTACAATGGAGGACATGGAAGTGCAAGACCAGAAATAAAACAAGATGACGGTCGTTCATTATATGTTTGATCTATATAAAGCCACTGATGTCATTGGGGCGCAGTAAAAGTTTTGAGTACATGCGCGTAGGTACGCGTGCATGATAAATGGAACCGTGAATGCGGTTCCTCAATGAACTGTTCCGATGTCCATGTATATCTATAGGGTACAGTATAGTATTAGCATAGTCAATGGTATCAAGTATAGATGATCATGGAATCATATAGATCGTGTCAAGGCATGTATCAGATATACTGCAAGCCTCTGGGAAAAAGGTTCGTTCTACTTGATCTGAATTCAACATGAACAGGCCCCACTATGATCTGTTTGCTCTTCTGAGAGACCTACGACTTGAACGCCCCCCGGGACGCCTCCTCGACCTCCGTCAGTTCTCTGAACCTGTGAAGGTATGATATACAAGGTCAGCATGAATACATTTCGTGCAGAAACGGAATCCGGACCTTGGATTGACCCGTTCCGTTATTCCATAATGCCGGTGTGTCTATTATCTTCTCAACTACTTCCTGAAAAGTCTCCTTGACATTTACTGACATCTTTGCTGAAGCTTCGATGAATAGCGAGTTCATACGTTCAGCGAAAGCGGATGCTTCAGCTGTTGGCACTTGACGGGAAAATTCCTGTGCAGTAGACGATGTGAGCATAGTTCATACTATTTGAGTGCATAAGGATGAAGCCGATGCCGGACGTGCCTTGTCTACCTTGTTCCCCACAAGAATCTTTACGACAGAATCTGAAACATAAGTTTCCAGCTCACTGTACCACCGTGGAAGTGCATCGAAGGATTCCCGAGAAGATACATCGTAAACTAGACAATCGAATGGTATCGTTGTGGTAATCGAAACGGAAGGGAAGATGTGCCCACCGAGAATGATCCCTTGGGCACCACGGTAATAAGAGGAGGTTATTGTGCGAAATCTCTCTTGGCCAGCTGTGTCCTAAGCCCACAGAGAGAGAGAGAGCGTCAATGTAACGAAAATACCAGTCCATGACAAGAAGACGTACCCATATACTGAGCTTGACCTTCTTCCCATTCACGTCCATCTTATGAACCTATCCAATTGCCCACCAGTCAGTCTACTGTCTGAAGTACTCTTCCTACTTCCTGAAGCGCAAGAAACATCACCCACCCACCCTAAAGTCCACACCAATCGTTGCGCTGCTTTCATCTTCAGGTAACCATTGCTCGTCGGAAAACCTCAGTAATAAACTACTTTTTCCTACTGATGAGTTGCCTATGAGAAGCAGTTTGACGTTAATTGTAGATTGCGATCCAGTTGGTGCCATTGTAAGGTGAAAGAGGGATACGTGAATGAGTGATGGTGGAAACGTTGCAAGGAGCGATGCGATGTCATTATCATTGCTTGCACGTGAATTATCCGCTCTCACTGCTTGCAGGCTTAGTAGCTCAACAACAAAAAATTTCAAGTGGGTAGGAGGCAGAAATACAAAGACCTGCAACTGCACTAAGGATACAGCAAGATGAAAGATATGCTATGGTATTGGATTGTCCAAAATGATATGCGAAACTTGCGCAAAACGAAACGTACTAGCTACTGGTGAAATCAAATTCATCAAACATCGCAGAGCCGGTATACTGTTCTCCATCGCTAATCCCTCCGACTAGACTTCCAGACCAACGATAGTAGACCCCGTCGAAACTGAGCAAAGTATGATCCGTGGAGAACTGAGCTTGGAGAACGCCCTCGTCTCCGAGGTCGATCCCGATGTCAAATCCGGATGTTGATGCAGTAACATTGACACCGGAGCATTGAGCACCAATAATGACCCCGTTCATAGAGACGTAACCGCTAGCATACGGTGTCCCGTCTTGTGAAGTACCGTCGAACCAGACGAGGGAGTAGGGGCCGAGTCGCCCGTGGCCCCAGTGCCAGGTTCCTACTGCATCAGTGAAGGGTATGTCTCCCCAATTCTACGTTGCGGTTATGAGTAGAGCGAGAAATTTCTAATAGCAAAAATCCTGACCATATCATGATACCCAGATCCAGTGAACGATACATTCTGACCGTTAATTTCGAGTTGAATGGTTGCTTGAGAGTCAGGGACAGCATTGGCCCAGCCGACATTGGGCATAAGCTGCATAGTTTCGCCAGCTTGAGCGACGGAACAAGGGTAGTGCGCAGGAGCAATCTTTGGATGAATTCGTTTAAGTAGTCAATCGAAGTGACGTGAATAGAACAACACTTACAGATTGCATGGAAATCGTGCCTGTAACCCCCATAACATCAGCAGAGTCGATTACAACTTCGTAAGAAGACATATCCGAGCTTCCGTTGAAGCTAAGTCCAGTGCCCTCCCAAACGCCGGAAGCCCCGTCACCGTCAGTTGTAACTTGGGCATCTGTGGCAAAAGCACCACTCAAGTAAAACACGTCCGAGTCTGGAGTCTGGACGCTGAGTAACACCTCCAAGGTCATAGTCGAACTTCCCGTGAACGGGAATGCGGTATCGGGCGCGACAAAGAAGGTAGCGACGACAGAATAAGAACCGTCATCCGAGATGGCGTCAAAGTAATACCATTCATACGTGGTCGAATTCACGTTAGAAATTTTGAGTGAATCGAAAGATGAAGCAGAAGAAGTGTACAGAGCGTCACTGGCGCCTAGACCGACCGTAGGAGGAAATGTTACTGTAGCTCCGTGAATGAGGGTAGGTAAAATGAGCGACCATAGGAAGAACATTGAGGAGAACTGCTGGGTGGAAAGAGTGGGGAATGGGGAGCACATAGACAGAATTGACCGTCTTTTTGACCTTTTCCCGTGAAAGACCTTGTTCTGCTCGCGGATAGCGTTTTGACATCTTGGCTGTTCAGAAAACAACGAAGTAATTTTCGGCAGGCGCCTAGTTATTCATTTCAAGCGCTTATCATGAAAACGAGGGGTCGAGGACTCAAGGTGCCCTTCCAACAGCCTCCCAGACTGAGCATCCCGCAGCATCCATACAAGTCCCAGCTCAAATTAAACAAGGACTACTCATTCTGGAAGCTAGGAACGGTCCGGGGATGTTCCTTACAGAGGTACCCTCTTCTCAGTACCTTGAATACAAGGACCATCAAGGTTCCTGAGGCCTGTCAGAGGCAAAAGAGAGCAAGAGAGCAAGAGCTCTTGTTTGAGGATCACCAAGAAAGAAGGGAAGTTGTCGATCTGTTGTCGACTACAGCATGATTGAACTTGACTACATCCGCCTTGGGCATACATAACTCCGTGTGAGGAAGTTTGTAGAATCAAATCCTGATCATCGTTGAGTTACCGTAAGTAATCCTCTCCTCAGCTGGGGCAGTTTCCAAGCAGAATGAACCTCTAATTTTCGAAATCTTCTGTTGATGCTTGTTGATGTCGATGATTTTTCGGTGTGCAGTGTGCGTTAGCCCAAAATTCACGCTGATTCGGAAATCTAAGACTTTAGATCTTCCCTTCTCTTTACCTGTCACGGTCTTGGCTGTCTAGAATTATGATCCATTAACACCTCAGTCTAAGCTGGTGCGATTTGAGTGCATTTGCTATCCGTTCTGGATCGTCCCAGGTCTTTTTGAAAAAGGGGGACCCAGTTTTCCTAAGCTTCCCGCCACATAGAAAAAGCGCGACAGATGATCATGACTCTCTTGAACCGTCAAGTTGAAAGTGTCAAAAGGTATACATTCTGTCTTTGGGAGACTGCCATGTTCCAGCAGGTCTAGTTTTAGCACACCATAGAGGCATCAGTACGGCAAAGTCATGATTGAGTTAAAAGATGATAATTGGCAGCTTCTGATTGGTCAAGCCCAACTGGGGTGGTCCTCAATTATCAGTACGTCACTAGAACAGGCTTATAAACCTCATCGTCCTCTCCGAAGGGTGAAGGCTTTCAGCCAATGTATACTTTCTCATTTCTGTTCATGGAAACTTCGGATAAAGTAGCCCAGCATGTTAGTGCAATGGGCATCATATTTGCCATATCTTTACTGGGTATGTTTTCTCCATGGAATACTTCAACACTGAGATTGATTTTGCCCTTAGCTGTCGCTTTCCCAGCATTATCCAAAAGGATTCGTTTCTTATCAATACCAAAAATCCTTTTCTTTATCGGAAAACACTTTGGGACAGGTCAGATAGTCTTGTATAATTGGGTGAAAACACATTTATTGAAGCTATTTGCAGGGGTCATCCTGTCTACGGCATTCTGTCACTTGCTACAAGACTCCTTTGAGGCATTGACATCGAGCATCGTCAAGTCTCGTTATCCTGGCGTCGGAGAACAAACCGGCTTTATAATGTTCGCCTTCAATCTGGTGTAACTCTAGTAGTCTTAATTCATATACCCCCATCCAGATTGGCATCGTTAATAACCATCTTCCTTGTTGAATGTACGTGCTCACACTCCAGAAAAAAATAATGGCCGTAATTCTAAACGGAATTTTAACCATCATCTCGACAGATGTCTCGACCTCTTATGTCGATCATTTACATGAAGAAAGCGAAGCATCTGCATCCCAGGAACACCCGCAAAGAGAACCTACGAGCTCATCGCAAGTCCAAACAGCTCACAAATTTCATCCGGTCAATGAGAGTACCCATCTTCTCTCGGCCTCAGTTGGCTCAACTTTCTCGGGCTCAGTTCGCTCTCATCACTCTCTGGAAGCATCTTTCATACGATCTCCACCGAGGATGCATCACTACCTTTCTTCGATCGTAACCAATTCTCCTCGTTATTCACGGGGCAATGACTGTTTTTATATCATCAACGATCTCAACTATCATTTAAACAACGGAGAATATCACCTTGTAGGTGGGAAAGGCTCGTGCGTATGCGTGTGTGTGTGTCCGGCTGGAAAGGGTACCGAAACAATAACACAAGGGCCCAGGTCAAGGCTTGTGGTGCAAAGTCCTGAGGATGTTCAACACGATATTGCTAGTAATTATGTGCCCCATGATGATGATGATGATGATGATGTAGAATCTCAGAGGCCATTACTCAGTAGAAAAAGGCAGGTTGTCGGAATATTGGTATGTTGGATTTGAATCTCGGACGCACAGTGACTTTATGCGTATATTCCACAGGTTCTGCAACTCGGGATAATGATCCATTCTCTAGTAATTGGGCTAACATTATCGATAACATCAGGGGCAGAATTTAGTGAGTTTCCTCTCCTTCTATCATACATTGTTCGCTCATGTTTAATCTAAGCAACCCTCGTCACCGCCATCATTTTCCATCAACTATTTGAGGGGCTCAGTCTCGGGATTCGAATAGCAGCAATCCCTCCTGACGAAGGCGATACCTCTCCACGGCCATCAAGATCATCTTCGCCTTCAGCTTCTTTAGCTCGCAAGTCGCGTCATTCAGTACTACAGCCTGTCTTAACTATTCTTTTTGCCCTCACGACGCCTCTGGGTATTGCATTGGGTATGCTAGTTTTTTCCTCACAAAAAGGCAAAAGTACGTCCTTGTTCTCTCTCCCGTTCTTTTCAACGTGCTTATGCGCTTCTGCCTCTACTCCCTTCCAGCATCTGAAGCTCGCATGCTCCTGACCCAAGGCTTAATGTCCGCCATTTCAGCAGGAATGTTGATATACGCCGCAACGGTGGAGATGATGGCGGGCGATTTCGTGTTTGGAAATCTGGGAGGGCATGGGACTGGGACTGCCGGTCACGGTCATTCGCATGGTAGCGAATTCATAAACGGTGACGATGAAGACGATTCATCGGATGCCGAAGAGGAAGGAATATCTCCTCGACGGAGAGTTTTGGCTGTAGGCAGTTTGCTTGCTGGTGTGTTGGCTATGGGCTTGATTGGGTTAGGCGAGTAAACAACCGTGGTGTTCGGTCACCTGCCCTTAGCTGGACTACATATGTTGATTATTCTTGCTTTCTGATACACTGGATAGACAATGTCTGTTGTGATGATTATAGTTTGTATATCTTGTCTTGTACTGTATATTAATTATCCATGCGTTAATAACATGTTGCTTGCCAAACCTCGGCATAGGGCATGGGACATTGCTGTCATTGCTGTGACAGTTGCCTTCAGCTTGCAACAATTCATGTTTTGAAGACTCAAGCAGACGATAAAAATTCAATACCAACACAGCATATAAAACTGCGAGTCCATGCGAGTCCATGAAGGGTATTTGGAATAGATGCTACAAATACTAAAAAAAAGGATTTCTACAGACGGTTGAACAACAGGAAACTTGAAGACGCTGACGGTAATTCATTGCTGCCTCATGAGCCTTTCCCTAGTGGGGTTTTTTGTATTTAAACGGCCTGCATTAGGCTTAACCTTCTTACTCGCGGACTCTCCAGTACCTGGGCCAGCATTGCCCTCTGACGTGACATCTTCATCCTCAGTCTGTCGCGGCCGTTTTCGTAACAAAGGCATTACGACAGCCGATTGAGAAGGGAGTGAGACCCTTGGGAAAGTAGCTGAATGGGCAATCCGAACGCTTCGTCGAGGACTTGGACTCATGTTCTCAGTCATCGTTGGAACATGCGAAATACCAGCTTCCGCATTCTTGACAACAGTGTGAGCGGTCTTAACTTGAACCTTTCCCTGTTGCAATGTAGAAGATTTTATAGAAGGTAATCCTTCTCTTGACGTGGAGGATGCGATAGTAGTCGCAGAAAGAGTCGAAGCAGGATTCGGAATCATCACAGGAGCAGCTAGGGCGGAAGCAGAACATTTGACCGGAATGACGCAGACAGGAGCAGCAGAGGCAGACACAATAGGCGCACGGACAGTCCGTGGATGATGCCACTGTTTAGTTACTGGATTCCAAGTTGGCAGAGCTGTCTGTCCTTCATATGCTCCGTATCCCTTTCTCCAATTCATTCGCACGACGTCGTTGGAGCCATAGAACGCGGGAAGATGCGCGATCTCACTCAGTTGTCGAACTCGACCTTTAGTGGCAGAAGGCGGGTTTGTATTAGAAAGATCAAGGCCGGGACTAGGCGCAGGATTGTTAGGCTGATCACTCTCGGCTTGGGAGTTGGCTGTATGAGATGGTTTCGGAGTAACCGATGGACGAGAAGAAGAAGCAGTAGAGCCTGTTATACATGTGGGAATGGAGGCCATGCTAAACGCAGAAGGGATATCGACAGAGTTAGAAGACCGGACGCCCAATTTCACTTCCAACCCGGATGAGGCAGTTGAGCAAGATAGACCGACATATGTATCAGATTTGATTGCGGGAGTGGTAACGGAGACAAGAGCATCGTTGTCGGTATACGAGGAAGACACATTTGGAGCATCAGAATCAATCACAGTAGCAATGTCAGCGGTAGAGATATGAGTGAGGGTGTGTTCGCTTGAAGAAGACGGAGCTGGAGCTGTATGTGAAGACAGAATTGAAGGGCTTCGGGCTACTGTATTTTGAGTGCTACCAATTATTGCGCCACGATAAGAAGAACTGCCACCAACAGGCAATCGACCTGGAATATGTACATGAGTGAATATGTTTCCAAGTATCGATAATGAACTACTACTCACCAGCGCCAGGAGAAAGGATTATAGTTTCTTTCAATTCGGGTTGTTCATCCCTATGACTGCTCGTGATCTCTCGAAGCCGAGATGGGACAGCATTGGACGACTGGACAGAACCCTCCCGGCAAAGTTGTACGGTCTCCTCCAATCCTTCCTGCAGTGTGTTTTGATTTTTGGGTTTGGGATCCGTGGTTGCAACCGGTGCACTAGTGGAAAGGAGATTGTCTGCAACATCGAGTTGGGCAACTTGTCCGACGGGACCTCGCGTGGAAATGGTCATGATCATCTCTGGTGGGGGAACAGGTGCTTCGGGATTGATTGGCTCGGTCACGAAAAAAGAGCTGAGTTGAAACGTTAACGGGAAAATTTGTCAAATTGGAAGGACTGACTGTTATTTACCTTGCGATTCCATCTACAGTGCCCGACTCCATTGTCTCTTTTGAATCAGTTTGTGATTGAAGGTTTATAGCGACAGGGTCTTGCTCCACACAGTATACTCCAGGCTCAGTAGAATCGACAAAGTTGCTGTTGATCCTGCTGTCCTGAATACTGCCAGAATCCTCAACAGCCGACTGAGAATTTTCGTATCTAAGAACAGCATGGATGTGTAAATCATTGAATCAAAAGTTGCAATGATAGAAACACTGACAAATGAAGTTCGTCACGCGGGGATGCGACAGTACTGGTGCCAACATCTCTGCGACCATTGATCAAGGTAGTAATCGAGCTAGTCAAGCGGCGGGTCTGTCTCCTAATATATCTCAGCGTTGCGCTATCTTCCGATTTAGGCATTTGGATCGAAATTGCAAGGTGATTGTGGGTGTGATCGCGTATGCGAGGAATTTTTGCCTCGGCTGGAATACCCTACCCTGGTATTTATCCTCCGTGTGAGGACAGCTTGGACCAAACTTTGACCATGGCGAAGGTCAGGGGCGCGTTGATAGGATTGCTTGATGGCCCAAGCGTTGCGCCGAGTCAAGGTCTAAGGGGCGATGCTTCTTTTCATACTAAACGCAAGCTCATCGTAAGTGATTGTCGTCTTGAAGCTCTTCGTTGTATACGCTGGAGAAGACCGGAGGGACGATAACATTTTATGAATGACAATGACAATTTAAAAAAGTCACAAATACTTGCATCACGTGAATTGCTAAACGTGAGTGTCACAGGATAGAACCTTTCTTTTCACCATCATCATCAAATCGCGTCAACCGCGTCCTTCGTCGTCTGCCTTTCACACTAAGAACAGCCTACTACCATAATGTCACAGGAACCAGCAGACGTCAAGCCTAAGCTCAATCTTCAAATTCAGTATGAGGGAAATCGTGCGTTCAAACCCTATTCAAATTACAACTTTTTGTTAATTGATAGTTGTCGCGCAGAGGTGACCGTGAAGGTCAAAGCAGACATGCAATTCAAGAAAATATTCAAAGCAGCGGCGGTGCGACAACATAATTATTGTCCTCTGCTGTCCGCCCCTGACGCTTCAATCCTAAGATCAAGTTCAATAAGGAAGAAGGTAAAAACCTTCGTATCCCACTTCAAAGCTCCACTCCATACTCAGAAGCTCACCGATATTAGGAACGTTGAAGTTCACTTATGATGGAAATCGAATACAAGAAGATGACAGTCCGGCTGGTGTGCGTATCAATCCATTTTCATATTCTCCGATGCTCAGTTTAGGACAACAGCTCGGTATGGAAGATGGCGATCTCATAGATGCTTTTTTAGAACAGGTATGTGCTCATATCGCTGACTTGAAATACTTGGAAGATTAAGTTGCTCTTACAAAATTTAGCTCGGAGGTTGCAGATGTATAACACCTCTTTCCGAAACCAGATGATATCCATTCCTTTCTTTCTTCCTTCACTGTATCATTATATCAAAATGTTTGTTTAACCATGCTATCGTACCCATAATAACTATTTTTAAGCCGATGTCCGTATTCATTTCAGCGTCGCGCCACGCACGTGGTGCCGCCTGCAACGCACGACTTTCGAAGAACACCTTTCACTCTTAAGTTCAACATGCATGTGGACTCAAATGGTCTCCCAATTCAAACAGAAATACTACGGATGGTTAAGTTATGCATTCGCCAGGTAGCTTACATAGCCATATCTGCCTGCGTTCGCTGATTCATTCATAGTGAAGTGTTCGTGATTGTATCCTTGACTCTATTCTTGCCCATTTGTTTGGAGCAATTTGCAAGAGATAATGGATACTTATTACCTGACAAGACCGAAAGATGCTCGTCGGAGATTTCAAAGCTGGATGAGGATTCGCCTTCTAGGCGTTGTGTTGTGAAAATTGGCTGGTTATGGATCGACAGTGCTAGCTTTAGGTGTGTAGTATGTGCATCTTTGTCAGTGTCTGGTCTTGATACATTTCCAGCTTATACGTCTTTTCCGCGTCTGTGCTCTTACAAGCTCTTACCGTCATTTCCGTCGGAGGAATTGCAGACCATCGTGCGTTTGTCTCTTTTGCGCATTGAGCAGTCATACGTACTGATGTGACATACAGCACCGCATCGAAAGATCCTACTTCTAACTTGCGCCTGGGCAGGTGCTCTTGCCGCCACTTTTTTTCTCCCACTATCTTCTAGTTCCCCTCTGTGGTTTCTCTCTGCTCTACTGGCCGTAATAGCCAATGTCGGTTTCGGGACTTCCGTGGTCGCAATGAATGCCTACCTGCCTTCTCTTGCAAGAGAATCTCCGGAAGTCCTTAAAGTCTACGCAAAGCTGAGAAATGCTGAGGAGTCCGCTCTTGTACTCGAAAACGAAGCCGAACCAGATGACAACAATGAAGCGATTGCTCAACCACTGGTTCGTGATACCACGACAGATGAGGTGCAGGAACTCAAATCCCACTATGAAAACGAGCTATCCAGGACAACCTCACGCATGTCTTCCTTTGGAATAGCTTTAGGCTACGGTGCCGGTATCTTCTTGTTATTCGTTGCCCTTATTCCAGTCACATTGATGAAGGGCTCGACATTCTCTCTTCGTCTCGCGATCAGTCTGAGTGGGATTTGGTGGGCTGTATTTTCCATACCAGCTCTGTTATGGCTTCCTAGCAGAGGAAACAGTTCCTCTGTCGATGATGAAGACGCAATCTGGGTAGACGCGGAAACCGTAACGGGTGGAAAATGGAGCTTATGGAAAGAGATGCTGGCCGCTTGGAAACGATTGGGAGGGATGCTTCGATGGAGCGAAATCAAGAAGTTGCGGAACACCTACAAGTTTCTCGCTTCTTGGTTCCTACTCTCAGATGGTAAATACGACACTTCATCTACGTCCTTGTGCATTCAACTCATCTTTTCTAGCGTTCACGACAATTACTGGTACTGCTATCCTTTTCGCAAAGACTGTCCTCAATATGCAGCCATCGTCTCTCATCTTGATCGGAATCATCGTTCCTTCATCGGGTATCTTAGGATCGTTATTCTGGCCACGACTGCAACGTCGGTACCAATGGTCAAATCAGCGGGTGCTCCTAATCCTTTTGGTATTGGCCTCACTGGTACCTGCCTATGGATGTCTTGGGTTTATAAGTGTTTTTCAAGGCCGGTTCGGAGGGCTTACAACCCAAGGAGAAATGTTTGGCTTAGCCGTGTATTTCGGTATGTCGCTTGACTGATGAAAGCAATTCGTTTTTACGAATTGACTTTGCCTAGGCTTCGTGCTTGGAGCATTCAATGGGTACGCCAGGGCTTTTTATGCGGAATTTTTACCTCCAGGAGAAGAGGCGAGATGGTAAGCATTATCTTCGATTATCCCGTGCTCTCCACTGAGAATTTGCTCTGCCTAAAACCGTAGGTACGGCCTATACTCAATCACTGACAAGGTATTGAACGATATCTATATTCTTATCTGCGTAGCACTAACTATAATTCCTATTTCGTAGTCGAGCTCGTTCTTTGGTCCTTTTATCGTTGGTTTAATCTCAGATCTTACGGGAAACATCCGTTACTCTTTCTTCTTTCTCGTCGTCATGATATGGGCGGCAATACCAGTTTTGAAGAGCGTTAATGTAGAGCGGGGGAGGAGAGATGCGCAAAGTTACAAGTACTCTTCGATTAGTTCGTAACGGTAAAGTTTCCTAGGCGACAGTGCGATATTCACGTACACACTCCACGTACAGTGCCTCATAACAATAATCCACGTGGCCCGGGCACGGATCGGAATATACCTTTCAATACGCGTTCAGATGACCGGTCTAACGTCAGCCTCAGCTCATCCGAGTTCCACTAGCAGTCCATGTATCTGGACTCATAATTTTTGAAGATTTCCCCAATGTGCACAAGGATTAGAAGAGCTTCGAATGTCCCCCCGATAGCCCCATCAATCCCATATTGTGTGGTCGTGCTGTGGGTCCAGCTTTGCCTCACGATATGTCAGTTGTATGCTTTGAAGCCTCGAGGTCCGCCATCGCATGTTTTTCTGACAATCTCGTCAATTTATGGTCCACGGAGATAGATCTTGGCTGATTTCTTTATGTCTACAATCTGCAGCCTAAAATTCCACGTTTTGTTCAACACATTCGAAACAAATCCTAAAACAAATTTGTACTTCTCCATGCGCATCTACCTGCAGGCACTGTGTCAGAATACATCTCACTAGTTTGCTCAAGGGTCGCTGTTCTGGGCCCATGCTTGAATCCATTATTTGGGGGAGTAATGACCTTTTAAGTGACCTTCGTTCCGTTTTTACTGCTGGATAATCTGGCGCGTGTTGGATGCGAAATCTGGCCTTGATCTTACTGCTCCTACTTTACTTTATTCAGGAATCCAGGCTCCTCATCCATGGTCAGGGCAACCAACCTCCGTGTTAAGTGGACTACCTATGGATAAATAGGCCATCCTTTTTTCGACCCACGGTGGCTTTTTCACGCAGTCTTTCTCTCCCACTTTACGACCTGTTCGATGGAATCAGCTCTTGTGCTCGCTTTAATATTGCTGGTTGTTTTGTATTTCTATATGAAACGACCTAGCAGTCACTACGCCCCCCTCCCTCCTGGTCCCAAGAAATTGCCCCTCATAGGAAATCTGCTCGATATGCCGACGACTTTCGAATGGGAGACATATGACAGGTGGTGCAAAGAGCTCGGTGAGTTGCTTTCACACTGTATCTTTCGATGGACTGAATACTGCGGCGAAGGGTCGGACATCATTCACCTCGAGGTGGCAGGAACGTCTATAGTTGTCATGAACTCGGCTGAAGTCGCGGAAGAGCTGCTTGATCAGCATTCAGCTATTCACTCAGATAGGTATGACATGGGTCAACTTGACGCGCATCTAATTGTGTCTCAATCCTCGCACGCTCTACAGACCCCGCCTGGTCATGGTGAACGAGTTGATGGGATGGAACTTTTCCTTTGGTTTGATGGCCTATGGTAAGTCATTTCTCGATGTTATTGTGTGTTCATGCGAAGTTCTACGGTTGAATTTAGGTGACGAATGGTAAATACTCTAAATAAGGCAACCGATATATTTTGACGTTTCATTCGTCAGGCGCGCGCAACGGAAATTATTTCAACAGGAATTTCATCCCCAAGCCGCGGAACGCTTTCAACCTCTCGAGGTACGCGTCACCCATCAGTTTCTCAATCGCCTACTAGACGACCCCAAAAATTATGTACATCACATCCGACAGTGAGCGTCATGGATTTTCTTACACCGCGGAGTACTCAAGATTGGAGACGATGACCATTCCTACTTTTTGCTATAGCTTGGCAGCCTCAACTATCCTTGGAATTGCCTATGGAATTGATGTCCAAGAGGACAACGACCCCTATGTCGACGCTGCTGAACGGGCTCTGGTGTCTCTTGGCTTAGGTATCGCCCCGGGCGTTTTCCTTGTTGAGTCTATTCCTGCTCTCAAATATATACCTGAATGGTTTCCTGGTTAGTGCATAATGGCTATACGTTATAAAATGATCACGTTTAAATGAAAATAGGAGCCGCCTTTAAACGCAAAGCACGGGAGTGGGCTCGGTATTCCACTATTATGCGTGAACTTCCTTACGCTGCGGCTAAGAAACAGATAGTAAGTTGGTTTAGCACAGTCTATCAAAGTTCCGAGCAACTAAATTCTTGTAGCTGCAAGGGACTGCTCGACCATCTTTCACATCTTACAGTCTGGAGAAACTGGCAGAGGGCGAGGAGGATGTCGCCGAGCAGGAGCAGAGAGTGCAATCTACAGCAGCGACCATGTACACAGGTAAATGCAATGCAGTTCGTATAGATGAAGGCATTACTAACGAATGCTCTAGGCGCAACTGACTCAGTTCGTCGCCGCTTTAGGTCATTTAACGTTCACGCTTATATCTTTACTTTATCTCCAGACAGTTTCAGTTCTGTCAACGTTCATCCTTGCAATGCTTGCCAACCCCGAGGCTCTAAAGCGCGCTCAAGAAGAGATTGACTCTGTTGTCCAAACTGGAGAGTTTCCTCGGTTTTCTGATCAAGAACGTCTTCCCTATGTCACTGCGATTGTGAAGGAGACGATGAGATGGAAAAATGTTACTCCCTTGGGTATGCTTTTGGTTGAGATCCCAGTTATCACTCATCAGTAACGTTATCTACCAGGCATACCCCATGCCTCTACGTCCGAGGACCTGTACAGAGGTTACAGGATACCCGCAGGCTCAATAATGGTCCCTAATATATGGTGAGTCCATCAGTAGCATGCTACCTGATTACGCTTCATCGCTAATTGTCCTTTTTTCAGGGCAATCCTTCACGACGAGGTCAGGTCTCGCTCAACATGTAATACTCCATTGGATTGAGACAACTAATGTGGCATCTTACCCCAGAATACGTACCCTGAACCGCACACCTTCAAACCAGAACGATTTATTGGCGAAGATGGGAAAATCAATCCGGCCGTGAAGGATCCTGATACTGCGCTGTTTGGATTTGGACGCCGGTGAGTTTGTACCCAGTTGTAATGGAGCTTTCCGACCTCATAGAATACACATCATAGTATATGTCCAGGACGTTTCATGGGGTTTTCGTCTATTTGGATAGCGGTTGCCTCTATGCTTGCTGTCTTCGACATCTCAAAACCTGTTGATGAAAATGGTAATGTTATCGAACCAACTTTTGAGTATATTCCGTCAATGGCCTGGTGAGCTCGTCCACCCATCTGTGCGAACCTCATTGTTCAAAAATCTGCATCCATAGTGTCCCGGCTCCTTTTGAATGTGCTCTCAAGCCTAGAAGTGCACAAGCTGTGGAAATGATTCGTTCAATGGCTTCAGAGCATTCATGACTGAAATGTGAATTCTTGCCAAGCGGGTACTTGCAGGAAATGATGTTCATGAATTGTACAAGATTTTTGTAATCACATTGCACGACTCCCACTTGTTGTACTTGCAACCCATGAATCATCTTATGGTAGTCATCAAAGTCTTATACCTTTCAACGCAACGGAATTCTCAGAGAGATATATAGCGATTATGTGGTTGAGCTCATTCGTACCCCTTAACAGCAGCCATGCAATAATCCCACATCTTCTTTTGCTCAGTCTCATCTCTGGTCAAAGGATGGGGCTCTCCAAGACGTGCCCATGGCCGAAGATACTGTGTTCGTTGATGAGCAAATTTACCAAGCACGTAGGATTATGATTTATGGACATGCCTTTCCATTGTACTGAGAAGCTTCTGAAGCCGTTGCTGCAAAGAGCTGGGTAATAGCACCCATGGAAGTCGGTTTGAGAACTAGCCATTCCTATATTTCAAGAAAGAGGGAATTTCAGTGTCAAATCGTACAGAGGACACCAATCGGCCGCACGCACCATGATTGTCACTAGAAGTGAAGGAAGACGTCGATACAAGTCTGACTGAATATTTCCGGGATCCAGATGTATACAAATCACATTGGAGTCCTGGTCTTCGGCGAGAATTTTGCCCATATAGATTCCCAACAGCACTGTAATAAATTTACTTTGAGTGTATAAATTTTGCACTCCGAGCTTTGTGCGGGAGGAAGTGTCCTTGAGGTTGTCATAATTGATGGGGAGGTTGTGGAAATAGTATTGCCCGGAGGAAGCAACCCAGACGATTCGGGTGTCCGTGAGGGAGTTGGACGTAGCCTTGAGCAGAGGTAGTAACTTTTGTATGAAGAGGAAATGACCCAGGACGTTAACACCGAATGTAAGATCATGTCCTTGAGCGGTCAGCTGTTCAATGGGAGGAGCCATGACACCAGCGTTGCAGATGAGCATGTGAAGCGTGGGGGACAGGCTGAAGCAGAAAAGCACGATAAGAGGGGATGTATCTTCGATCCCAAAGTACTTCCTTACCTCTTGAATTTCTCGGCCGACTCTTTCACAGCTTTCAAGTCACTCAAATCAAGCTCAAGAAACAAAGCCTCTTTCCCAGTATATTTCTTCAGCTCCGCAATGGCTTGTTCAGCTTTAGACTGAGAACGGGCAGCTAGCCAGACGGTACAGCCCTTGATCAGTAGTTGTTTGCATGTCTCCTTCCCGATTCCAACGTTCCCACCTATAATAGGGGCTTAATCAGTTCACGACGAACAAGAGATGAAAGAAATACTGACCAGTGACTATTGCCACTTTACCTGTCAGGTCAGGCATGTCATCGAACGACCACTTCGATGCGGGAGGGAAGAACTGCCTGAACAGCGTCCAAAAACTTGCTGCAACCATTGGGATGAACAATTACTATCGAAATACACGAGCTAGAAATTTCACACATTTATACCAATGTCATTACTGTCAATTTCTATGTAATGGCCCCGACTTGGGTCCGCCATTGTCCGCTGATATAATGAGAGCTTCGTGTCACTCGTCGTGGAATTCATTCGCCTCCAGGGTTATTTGACAATCTTGTCATGAGGTTCAATAGGTCTGAGAATCGCGCGCGTTCGTGAGCTCGGATGCTACATATTGTAAATTATACTGACCGGAAAGAAATCAGTTCACCGTCATCATTCGGATAACACTCTTTGGTACCTTTGTGATAACGAAGCGGTTGAGTATTACTTATAGAGTAGACACGTCGGAAGATGAGTAGTCGAAATAAAGCAAGTAGTACCCAGTATTCATTCGTATTCTTGAATAGACCCCATGCAATAATCCCACATCTTTTGCTGCTCAGCTTCATCTTTGGTCATGGAATGTGGCTCGCCAAGACGTGCCCAAGGGCGCAAATACTATTCAATCACAGTCGAAGGCTCTCAGGTTCGAGCTTCGAGCTGGCAGCAAGTTGACGCACCTTGCCATTGTACTGCGCAGCTGCAGGGTCTGTTGCAGCATATAGCTGAGACAAAACACCTTTTGAGACGGGGTAGAGTATTACCGAATTCTTTAAGGTTGCGGAGAGGTCAGAATTATTTTTCGATGCATGAAAAACTTGGGCCTCACCATGATTGATCTCAATAGGCCAGGGCTATGATAACGCTGCAAATCTGTCTTGATGTTACCAGGATCTAGCACTATGCAGATAACATTTGAACTCTGATCCTCCGCGAGAACTTTGGCCAGATGATATCCTAGCATCACAGTGATGAACTTGCTTTGGCAGTACAGTTGCTGCGTACCCAGTCTCTTGCGGGAAGGCGTATCGGTAAGATTATCATAGTTTACAGGTGAACCACGAAAATAATATTGCACGGAGGATGAGACCCAGACGATTCGAGTTTCTGACACAGAACTCGAGGTGGTTTTGAGAGAGGGAAGAAGGTGCTGGATAAGAAGGAAGTGACCAAGGGCATTGACGCCAAACTGGAGGTCGTAACCTTGAGAAGTAAGTTGTTCGATAGGAGGGACCATTACTCCAGCGTTACAGATCAAGATGTGAAGAGCAGTGGATTGGCTGTCAAATTTCGGGTAAGATGCATTTTAAGAAGAACAACTAGATATAACACCTTTTGAAGTTTTCCGCAGACTCTTTTACCGCTCTCAAGTCATTCAAGTCAAGCGCCAAAAACAACGCTTCTTGTCCTGTTTCCTGTTTCAATTCCGCAATTGCCTCTTCCGCTTTGGCCTTGGAACGAGCCGCTAACCAAACGGTGCAACCTTTAAGCAACAGATGTTTACAAGTCGCCTTTCCGATTCCAACATTTCCACCTATGGTGTACAATGTGAGCCTATGCCATGAGATACAAATCGATGTTACCAACCAGTGACTATCGCAACTTTGCCAGTCAGATCAGGGATATTATCGACTGACCACCTGGGTTTGGGTGGAAATAATTGCGATAAAATGGTCCCAACACTTGCCATCTCAGCAGGTTGGATATTCTCGAGCGCCCAAGCTTCTCTTTTTTATTTGATTGACCATTCAACATTGCATTATTGCCAGCTGGCCGCGTCATCTTGTGCGACGAATTCACTGTTCGAGGAAAGAATTGTATCAGCAGTCTCAGCAGTCTTACTTATGATGTCCGTGTCGTAATAGTGTCGGCACGCCCGGCTGATGCTCATTTCAACTTCCAAGTACCTGATATATTCTCTCCTTATGCATTCCGTCTGCTGGCAAAAAGAACTGCGGAACTGCGGAGTCTCAGAACCTTCCATCGTTCTCATATTTCATAGTAGACATGAGAGACCATGAGGAATCAAATCTTTGAGAAGTACGTATGTATATGTGTATGTATACATAGGGTATTAGCGATATGAAGGAAACGCTCATTCAGATGTAAGTTTGCAGTACTCGCAGTCGTGATTGCAACTCTCTACATAACTCGACGCAAGCCTTGACACGTTGGAATGGAAGACGATGATTCGGAAAGTGTATATACTTTCTCAAGTAAAAGGACGGATTGTATCGCCTTGCACGCACTACTTTCGAGGTTGACTCGATGACATCTCTCAATCCCTCTAATCCGATTCAACTATTCTTCAGCTTATATCCAGAGTTCACCTATGACCCTTCTGGTAAAACCATGGCTCAATTCTGGGAGCTGTGCAACTTGTACGGCTGGGACCGAAATAGTGACGAGAGAGCGGAAGCTCTTGCAAAAATGCGAGATGCCATTGCGCAACAGTTCAATGCGTTCTACGGAACGGATGCAGATTCTTTGGATGGATGGTATAACTTGTTCCAAGCATTGCAAGTTCAGATTCCAGATACGGTCAAGGGTTGCAAAGATGTACGCGTTTCAACCTTCGCAGTACGTCTCAATGAACCTTGCACATAGCTTATTAGGACAATCCATGTCAATATTTGCGACCTCGTCGACTATTCTCTTGGCGAAAAAAATGTCCCACCAGAGTTGCATGTTTCACAGGAAGCTCTTGCTGCATACAGTCGCCGCGAAGGAAAAATCTACCCGCGCGAGAATGCTTATGCAGAAGGACTGTTAAGGTTCCTTCTGCGAGAGATAACGGGAACCTATCAAGGTAGACGGGGCAAAGATGGCCAAAGGCGAGGAGGAAGACGGGGTCGTTTGAATCGTCGAGGCCGTATTTGAATGGACAATCTAATATCCAGTGATGGTTCTTGTCATACGTACGTTGAGCAGGATATGTATTCTCTGGTCACGCCTATCATTAGGTATCACCCAGTCAATTTGTTTGACCATGAGGTCTTCTTTTGGCAGAAAGAACTGATTTTACTATCAAAATATTGTCAAAATACCCCATCTATGTACAGTCAATGAGAGAGGCACTGACTTCAAAGGATCGACGGTGTCAACAACCATCCTTTCTTTCTACTTGACACAGTGTACATGTGTTAAAGTATGTCCCTCTCATGTTTTGACCAGTGATCAATGCTTTGGCCAACTTTGGCCTGTCATGACGAGTCATGACTGAGTCAAAGATACTTTGGCGCCACAAAACTCGAAGTCAAAGCGAGCTGATCAAAGCGATGATGTCAATATATATAACGCAGTGCTTACAGGCTGTGGCCTCCAGGCGAAAACGAGTATCACATCTCTACTATCGCCACAAATCCAGCACCTGCTTCTCTTTCTTCTACCACCTAGCCTTTTATTTCAAGTGAACAATAAGAACCCCGACGTTGTGCCATGTCTTTGCAACCGGAGTTTACCGCCACCTTCAGTATTGTTCCCTATTGTCATGCGGTCGGACTAAAGAGGTCTGACAACGCAGACGCAGATGACACTGACGACCGGTAAGTATCCTTGTACTATGCATGCGGGATGAAAGACGAACTAAAAATCCTTATAGGCTTTCAAGGGCCAGGAGTGAAACACTCGCCAGTGATTCCCCCATTGACGATGATGGCGAATCTGATTCTGTCTTTCGTCCCACTTCGCCACCACTACCACCGGCAAATTTTCCCTTCGTCGCTTCGTCAACGTACATGCCTCCCAGCACATCTGAGCTGCTGAATCGTGTGAGGGAGGCCAAGAGAAGTGGAAAATTCATGGACGAGGTCATCCACGAGCTACAAAACGAGTTTTATCCTTTACTTCCTCCACCGGGATACGTTATACCTTCACCTAGCCTATATCGCGCCACAGTGGCGAAACTCGAACGCCTGGAGCGATGCGGCGGTCTGCTGAACTCGCTGAAAAGGGAGCTCGAGGATGAAGAGAATGAGGACAGTTCAGGAACTGAGGATGACTTGAACGCCGAACTACAATATGTTGATGTCGTTGCGCCAGTTCCTTTTACGAAGAAAGGTGTGGTATCATGGTCGTGGCGGTCAAGCTTGTGGGACTACCTAGAACTGTCTGTGTCAATATCTGCAGGGAAGCGGAGAAAGAGACAGCCAGAATTCGATGGCGATGAAGAAGACGATTGGGCTCAAGGAAGCGTAGATGAAATTGAGGGAAGAAGGCTGATATCCGGCAGGAAGAGAAGAAGAGTAATATGATATAGCCATATCAATTAATATCAATGGAGGAGTTCTCTAGAATTGAATGCATACATATAAAGTACCGGGTGATCCTATGTATATGCCATATAATCACATAGTCAATCGCCTACAAGTCGGTTGCAAAAGATCGAGGTCTGAATCTCTGCCGGGCCTTCCAAATGGGCCACCGCTCCATGCAATAGGCCATACCGGCATTGAACATACGCTCTAGAAAGCCCTCGTCAGAGTTATGCGGTGACGGTGAGGAGGATTGAACACGCACATCCAGATCACAAATTTCTTCGCATCTTAGCCACGAAGACCACTCCAACCATTTCATTAAGGAATTGATCCTGCTATTCCACGCAGATATGTACGCCGGGTACCTCACTGAGTCCGTCAAATCCGTGCTCTCGGCGAAAAGTATTCCAAAGTCATTGCAAATCCGCTCGAGAATAGTCTCCATGCTTGTCTTCAAAATATGTTCTGAATTCGTCATGAGGATCTGAAGCTCCGGTTCGGTGAGAAATTCCGTGGCGGAATATGTGCATCGTTCAAGTGCGGTGGTATTCGGGGTTATGGTACCGAGAACAATTGTAGGAGAGGAGCGGACATTGAATACAATTTCATGCCCAGAAGCATTAAGTGCTTCACCATAGGCGATGAAAGGATCAAGAGGCGAGTAGGACAATTGCTGCACAGTCGTGACGACGTGGGTCAAGTTCGAGGTACTATTGACGGCTTCCAGCAAATTCTGGATTTGTGCGATGCGGTCCGCCCAAAATGTCACGATATCCATCGCTGCGGCTTGCCAGTCAAAATTAGTCCCAGGTAAATCAGCGCGAATGACTGAGTCTAACTCATCCAGGAATGTACCAACGTCGTCGTCTGAAACGTGTTCCCATAAGAAATGCTCTTGCATGAGTTTCCCGGACCGGCTAGGGACCAAGCTACGATAACGAGGATGGTAAAATGAGACCATTTGGTGGTAGGAAAGCGACAGATGAGGTTGGACGGTCGAGTGATATCGCGAAGCTGCACGCAACCATTCTAGATTTCCAGTTCGAGCAAGGGGTGCCATGTCGAAACCCCATGGTCCATGACCACCGCCAGGTCTCCGTCCCCTACCAGGCCCACGGCTGGGACCTCGCGGGGGTTGTAAAGGAAGCTCATTCACCGGGAGCTCGTTCAGGTCGACATTAGAGGGAAATGGGAAGGAACGTCGAGTTTCTGGGGTTCCTGGAGGCGTAATGTTCAAGCTACTGACGAGTTTCAGCGAAGAAGATTCGAAATCACACCAGATGATTTCGCTAAAGGAATGATCAAAGGAAGTCGAGACAGGGATATAAAAAGTAGCACAGACAATCCAGCATTCATGCGAACTATCCCTTCAATATCCCTTTGCTTGCCCCACTGACAGAGTCCTTTTGCACGTCCGTAATCATCCCACAAGCTGACTTCGTTATTTCTCGACCCATTCGTCTTCCCTTTACCAGTGAGTACGCTGTACTGAGTATCGAGCCATCCTTCGCCCCAGGCTGCTGACATTCCATTGAAGTAAAGTACCTTTGCAAGTTTCGTTGTCCTGTAGGTGTACATGTATGTCGGTCCCGGTATCTTGGTGGCCATGACTGCGTAGCTCATTTCAGGATCGAAGGCCAACCATTCTGGAGATGGCGGAGGAGTTTGTGCATCCTTTCGAGCATGATAGAGTAAGGTATATGGCTCGATTACACCAGGAATAATCGTATGCCCATTCGGATGAAAGGTGTTCGGCCAGTGAACCAAGAGAGAGTAAAGGTCATTGAAAATGTATGGTGCGGTAGAATTATTCAGGTCCGGATAGGCTAAGACTAAAGAGACAAGAGATATAAATGGAAAGGAGCATTTGCGGATGAGATGAAAGACGTCCATACCTCCATTCAAATGTAGGACTTGAAAGATAAGGTGCGTTGCTGCTGCGCAATGACAATTTTGCCACGGTACAAAGCAGACTTTTGACATTGACTAGACAAGTGTGCATTAGGCTGTAGAGTATCCTCTGTGGAAACATTCTGTCGGTTCCTCCGGCGAGCGCATATGTCGGCCTACCATAGCGCATTAGGATCTGGTGGTCGAGCTCATGCTTTGACCTGGAATTCGACTAGACAGTCCTTTGCCAACATCATGAAGAATGATACCGGATAGTCACCGTGAGTGGAGGCAGGATCTACATTACCCTCGCGGAGGTGTTTAGAATCGTTCAGTTTTCCTTTTCCATTTAGAACAATCTCCGAAAATCAAGTCAATACATACCGAGACGTGGGACGGAGAACGGGGCGGGTGGGTATTCAAATATTCAAGGTAAAGCTGGGTAGAGCATGCAGAATGCTGCTTCTGCTTCTGTTCGCACTTCTGTATATGATAGCTCGTGCATAACTCGGAAGCTTGTGATTAAAAGAATACGGGGCAGGTGCTTAATTTCATTCACAGTGCCGGAGTAACCGACGGAATTATTATACTGCCAATAAACAGCACGTATATGCTCACGTATCCATTCCACACAAGGTTCCACAATCTGGCTGCCATTAGTAATTATTACGACGGTCATTAGCCAAATTCAAAACACCATCCCTCATTTTAGCGCATATCGCGCAATCTGGAGCGGCTACTACGGGACATTGCGTTTAGCTATATAAATTCTCATTTCGGATTTTGAGACATTCTTCCCTATTCCCTCCCAATCATGGACCGCATTTTAGCACCAGAAATAGTCGAGCAGATAATCGACCAACTACAAGATGACAGAAAGTCTCTTCTCGCGACCAGTTTGAGCTTCAAAGGGATGCTTCTACGGAGCAGGTTCCACTTATTCGACTCGATAGAGGTCACAGTCTTCGCTGATCCTTCAGGCTGGAGTCAAGGCCGAGAGTCATCGGACTCACGAAGCCTGTCTGCACTCCTTAGGATCCTTGACTCCCCTCACAGCAGTATGGGGTTGGCAGTCCAGCGCCTAATCGTCAGTTTCGGATTCCACTTTCCCCAAACTTTGCCCAATGATCTTTCACGCATCCGGAAAAACCTCCGCAATGTCCGAACGTTGCATTGGCGAGACGATACGTGGTGTGACGTTCCGGATGCATTTAAAACCCTTCTCTTTGATTTAAACATCGAAACATTCATAATATCCGGCATATGGTTCCAGAAAGCCTCGGAGCTCGTCGAAATGATCACCATGTGGCCCTCTACACTGCAGTCGGTCGTAATGGGCTCCATTGTGTGCTCCGGAGACGATACGACGAACATCGACGATACATACAATGCATTGAGCAGACGCAACAAAATTCACTTCCAAACTCTACATTCAGCCTCGACATGGGCTGCTCGTAACCTCTTCGACTCAATGATGAATTCGAGCATGATTACCATAGATCGTTTCATCCTAGGAATGCGCTTCCCCGATGAGGAAGAGGTTCAATGGGTAAATGGGATGTTGTCCAGATATGGATCGAGTTTCAACGAAATACAGCACCTAATACCGGTCCCCATTGCCATAGGTTTGTTTCATACCTTTCTATGGTCTACGTGAAGAACCCATGTTGTTTTTCCCGCTAGAGCTACGAAATCGCGACCTTCCTGTGTTCGACCTCCGGGACTGCACCAATCTACGCGTCCTAAACATACAAAGTATCTACCTCGGATGCTCAATGAGCAACATCCAGGAGCTTCTTCCTCTAGCAGCCAGTGCCGTCCAGAACATTATATCTTCAGTACCAAATCCCGCCTTATTAGAAGAAATCAGAATCAGATTCGAGATTGATCTATCTGAATTCGAGGCGATGGCCGATATGGCTGACATCACCTCATCAACTGCACTTCCTCTTGATTCCGACGACGCTGACAGTGTACCATTTATGGACCAATTTGCACGATTCCATTGGGTAGAGTTCTCCAAGTTCTTGCTGGGTATACCTTCTGTTGAGACACCCCCTACAATTGGTGTTACATCCGACCCAAAGTCCACCTCCAAGCACGATTATTCTCTCTCTTATTTCGGGTCTGAATCCATCCCTCTTGCCACTCGGAATCATTCTCCGCACTCACCAAGATCTAAACGACTTCATATCGAGCTTGGTGCATATCCATTCGAAAACAAGCTTTTCGAGGATATCTTTGTGAAGAATTACGACAAGTACGTGAAATATATATATGAAAATGGGTTGAATCTTGTGGAGAAGGGAGGGAACGAGCTGGTTTTTAGTCAGGTTCAGTATTCAAATTCTTACGAAGTAGATAGACTAAGATAAATTGAAGTGTCTCGGACATCGATGTCGATATGTACTATAGCTATGTGTGAATTTTAAAAGGAGGTAATAATGGAAGAATCTGCAAAAATGTTGAGGCATCAGTGGTCTAACGGTTATGATCCGGTCTTCCCATTGCTTCAAATGTGGCCGGGAAAGGGGTTCGACTCCCCTCTGATGCATTTTTATACTTTTAGTCGTACCATTCATCCATCTCATTGTTTGCGTTCAACGAATTACTTGGAGATTCGTTGAAGACTTGACTGACAGACAGACGGACCTTTCTATGGCCACCTATTTTATCATTATTTCCCTCAGCGCGCTCTTGTGACCTTCGTTTAGTATCTTTTTCGTCTGACCCAAGAAGCTATACGACTGAGTTATCAGCAGAAGACCCGCAGGCCACAACAAGTCACTCAAAATCACCAGTGTTTGCTCCAATTCTATGCTTAGACTTTGACAGAACTAGACCATAAATATAGACTCCATAATAGAGGGATAAAATACTGGCTGTCAGGATTTGTTGCCTTTTAGTACATCCATAAAACTAAGCGAACTGCGATTTATTATAGCGAGCGGCTGCCTCATGATTGTTCCTTCTATGAGATGTAGGTGATTGGTAGCGGCGCTAAGAATTCGACAAATCGAATTTCGATATGACATCGAATGTGAATGTGAATGTTGTCATTGCATGAGTATTGTTACAGCCATCGAAATGCATGCCAGTGCCACATATGGTGATAATCGTTCTCCTGGAGTCAATTCCTAGTATTAAAGGCTGTATGTTGACGGCGTTTTGTAAAGTACGCACCTATTCTAGCACCCATGAAGAAAAGACCCAGAAACCTACTCGCATGGTAATTAGCAACATATAAAAACGAGCACAGAAACGACGCACCCTTCTTTATTTCTATCAACCAAACGCGGTGCTACGGCACGTACATACGTGCATGTACAAATTACCAGGAGAATGACCAGAAGCAGAGATTGAAAATTGAAGAGAGCAGACTAGACACAGCGCAGAGTGAGCATAGAGGCAGATATTAGAGAAACGCCTTGAAGAAATTACCATCTTCTCAATTCAAAGCCTCCTTGAGATTGTCGTGGACGTTAATGAGGAGCATACGTGCACGTTGATCTTCCAAATTCGGATAGCTCGGATTACCGTGCCGGTTTGAGCGCTTAATTGAGCAACTTGGACCGCGACAAGACCAGGACAAGACGCGATTCTTTTGACCCCATCTCACGCAACTCCGCTTCAGAAATGTGACTGGGTATCGACCTCCATGGAAGAAACTACGCATGCACAACTATATTACGATGCTCAGCATCAGCCACAGTATATTGTACACCACATCCAATATGGCACCCCTTCGAATTTTACCCAAACAGTGGACAAGGTTTTATTACGAGAAGGAGCGAATTTAGTGCAACAAGTCAGAACCGAGAAAATTTGGCATAATGTAGAAATAAAGGCCCGGTACAATACACCCGCATTAATCATCTGTGTGTACCACCACGACTTTCTCTTCTTCACACTCGCTCACTTGACGCGTATTAGCTTCCCGAATAGTCACTCTTTCCCAACCTCCACCTCCAGCTATTATACCTGTGGCCACTCCTGCAGTAACGAAGGCACTCAGAGACTGGCTTGAACCACCAACGGACGAGGAAATTTACGCTTTAGACGAATTAGAAGAATTCGAATCTACTGATCTCAGTGGCTTGCTTTGCATTACCTATGATAACGGGTCGCAATTTCAAGGAAAGAAACGGAGTCTTCCATTGGATTCGGAGCATTCGGAAGATTTCGACCGAGACAAGCCTAGTAAGAAAATTCTTCGCCTCGATAGTGACTCTCTGCTCTGTGTTATACCGCAGGTGTGTTACTCAACTTGATTAGCATCGTATAGTTCATGGCGAGCTGATGCGACTTAACCCTAGCCGCATATACAACTCTCCAAATCCTTCATACCTCCTAGATTTGACGCTATACAAGCCTACGACAGAGCACAAACCATCTTCCTACCTCCTTATACAGGCCCCCTTCCGTCGACAAACGATGATTTCAGCCGCAGAGCCTGGATCATCCCTGCTCGAGGCTATCTGCCTTCTGCTTGGAGTGAATCAGGCGCAAGCTCAGCTGTCGTTCTTGAGCCGCAAGAGCCTGGCTTTTCTTTGGAAATGACAACCACAGGCTCGACAATAAAATGGTCCCATTTCGCCTTGAAGGAGTTTTGGAAATATTTGAATACACTCAGAGATTTGAATAAACTTGGATCGCTCGGAATATCTTTCCAACCTGCTCAAAGTGCTTCATTGCGACTCAGGAGGGAGAAGGAAAATATATCATCATTAGGCTCGCCCGATGCACATCAAGGGCTCCTTGTAGCCGAGTCGTTGTCGCAGTCTGGCCAATCAAGTACAACTTCTGGGGCCAGCTCCTCGCTGCGCGATTGCGACTACTTCAAAGTGTATCACGACGCGAAAATCTCGATGCATCTCAGACGTGCCTTGGATTTGTTTACCTTCCGCTTGGGTTCCAACGAGGAACAATCCGTCCACCTGGAGCAGTCCGAGAAAGCCGAGTTCTTCGAACAATCTAGGGAGTCTGGAGTGACCTCATCACCGAGCTCAGTATATTCAAAAGCGACAGAGAACTCGGAAGACGAAGGTAGACCCAAAAGGAAGAAACCCAAGTACTGTTTACTCAGGGGAGCAAGGTTGGTTTTGGTGGATGAGAGGTCAAGAGGGGTGTTGATTGCTTGAGAATTTGACAATATGGACTACATACAATCTGATTTTTTGGTATCTCAAATCCGTGGCGTGCCCTGAGGGACCATGACAGTGATCGAATAGCATATCGTCGTTGCACAGAAAGAGAAAAAATGAACTGATACTTTGAAATTGGTACATAATGTATCAAATGAAAGAGAATGTATGAAACGGTAAACCGAAAGACGTACGTACACTGCACACAAGAGACTACCAACGAGCCCCGTATTCATTCACAAAGGTCATTCAGCATTTAGCACAACAGTGTCCGTCATTTGTTTATCAACAGCATCTTAATCACCACCACTCATCTCTGGCCGATCCGATTCACAAAGGCACCTCAGTGGTCGCGGGACTTTCTGGTACGAAAGATCGATAGGGAGTTAGCAACGCAGTACAACTACTACATAGCGAGGCGAAAGGCTTACCTATATTCGCCCTCGGCAGCGACGCTGAGCTCTTCGATCTCACCCTGGACACCGGACAAGGCTTCCGCAGCAGTACTGAAGAAAACGAGCTGGCGAATAAAATATTTAACAGATGTCGTCTCGGTCATTTCAAAGAAAACGTCTTACCTGAGCTTTGACGAGCTCGTTCAAATTCTTGAGAGGTTCAGGCTGAGAAAAAAGGTGAGACCAACATAGAACGAAGGCAAATAAAATACCCTACATTTTCCAAAACGGTCTTCATTAAGGTTATCGCGACCTCGGTCTTCTGAACAAGGTCATCCTCGGCGTTCTCGACTTCCAGACGAGCTTGCTCTTGACGGGCGGGAGATGCGGTCTTGAGGCTATTCAAAAAAGATAAGTTGCCGTTCTTGGTGACTTGATGGGCAAGTTCAGACGCACCCTTGCTTAGCCGCATCCAACTCCAACCTACTCGTCCGGACTGCCTGCCTGGCCTTCATAGCAACATTGATGCTGGTGCTCAACGTCGTCTGCCAAGGGTGAAGATACCCCTCCTGGACGGCGTTATCATGATGAATACGGGCGTTGGAAATAGTTTCATTTGCCTGAGCATACATAGCAAGCGCTTTACCGAGTTTACTGGAGTCTCCGGCCGGAGTTGAGATGAGGAGTTGTGAGGCCGTGTGAGAGGCGCGAGTGAGAGCATGAGGAAGGGTTTTGTGCGGAGTCTCAAGGGGAGGACGAGTAGGAGCGGCACCAGGAGAAAGAGGAGTGCCTTTCAGGTTAGTGGCAGCAAAGTGCTGGAAACCAGTGCCGATAGTATTGGAGAGCTCGGAAATGGATTCCTGGATTTGTACAGGGTAATCATAGGCCTCGGTTTCATATACCTGGAATTACACGAATTATATAAAGAACTACAGCTTTGGGTTGCTGCCATACCTTTGTGATTCTGGACCAATTTATCAGACTAGGTTCACACAAAGATGATCTGTACGTACTTCAACATTGCAAGGTGTGCATTTCTGAGAGCATCTACTCGAGCTTCAAGATCCTTATACTCTGCGATGACATGTCAATTTAACAAAATCATTTGATTGACAACTCGACACGAACCTTGAGGCAGCTCAGTAATTTCATCCTGAGAAACCTGGCCAAGCCTTTCCTTAGTAGCCTGAACGCTTGACTGAAAGCCCTTCGTGAATTTATTCGCGCTTTGACCGAGGTTCAGATTAGCGAAACCGCTTTGTAGAGTTTTCCACCCTTCCATATTCCTTCTTCGAGTAAAGTGACCGGGTAAGGTAGAGATTTAGAGAGAGTAATGTAAACGATCCGAACGAAATTGGACGAAGGAGGAATCTGCTGTTGTAGTGGTAGGCAAAGAAACGTTGCAAGCGGTTCGAGACCGCCGGAGAATTGCCGGCACTGCCCCCGTGACGGAGGCGCGCACGATGAATTTATTCTTATCAAGCTGCGTACAGATCTGCAGGTCTAATTCTGAATCATGCAAGAATAAACGTAGTACATTGACAATGGTACAGTACAGGTAATAAAATGACCGGGATTCCAATGAAAATCAACGAACATAACAGAACATAACAGCCCGGCTCAAAGTCTTTCACTGGAGTTCACTGGGGGGACATCATCTTCGCGAATGGATTGTTGGATTTAAATCTGGGCTGCGTGGAAGCAGGCTGCACAGGCTGTAGTTCCGAATAGTAAGATCGTTCTCTGGGCTGATTCTGCTGCTGTCCCTCATGATACATTTCCTCACCAGGACCACTGTAATTGTTCCGCTCGGGATGATAGTCCTGGTAGTATTGGGTATCAGGTCCCTGCTGGGGGTCATAGTAGTACTCAAGCTCTTCTTCTCGATTGTCGTAGGGGCCGTACTCATCCCCCTCGATTATCCGGGCATCAACGTGTGTAGGTGCACTAGAGGGTCGATGTAGAGGGTTTTCCCCGAAGTATGCCGACCCAGGGATAGTAGGGATGTTGCGTTGACTCGGTTGAAAGTTTGGAGGGACAGAAGATCTACCTCCTCGACCAAGACCACGGCCGGGAGAAGGAGTTTGGTCATCTTAGAAGAGTATGATCATCAATCAAGAGGATTGTGAAAGGTAGACTCACAGCGATATTGTGTCCTGGCTGTGGCCTGGGTCCAATGACTAGACCCATGTATCCGATTATCATCTAAGACAACAATCAGTCCCTCAAGGGTTCAACCAATGGTAGCACGTACTATAGCCAGCATTGTAGTTGTTCGTCCTGTTATTCGAATTTGAATGGTTGTCACCGTATTTATTACCGAAGTTGCTTCGAGTCGAATGATCGTTAACGATATCTTGGTTGATATCTCCATTACTGTGGTTGAAAGATCCACCGTTGATACTGAAGCGGTGAGCTCCAGCAAAGAAAGCTCCAGAGATGACCGTTTGCGCCGAATCTGAAGGAGGTGCTGAGTAGACTTTGGGGAGGTCTGGTGAAGGGGCGGAGCTCGAAGCGTCGTGCCACTGTTGGCCGTCCTCGTGAACTGGATTCTGATCTGGGTTCATTGGCGAATTGCTGAACGAGCGAAGGCAAAGGGATAAGCCCTTTTATACTCAATCAGTTCCGTGACATCCGGCATAAATTGAAAGACCACGGTCTTATCTGATCTGTAAATACAGAAGATGTGAGGGACTCAGTGAGCTCGGAGCCTTTTGAGGTGCTGCTTCAAGAGATGCATGAAGATGCAAATCCATCTCGCGCGACATCAGGAATGAAATCAATTTAAATTTCCATGAATCCTATGGTTTTAATTGTTATTCCTCAGTATACTACTGTCTACCTGCCAAAGCAGCGAGCAACGTATCATAGTCAATTTTAGCAGCTGCATGAATCATTAGTCAAAATACAGCAATTCCAGAAAAATATACGTACATTTGAGCACCATATGTGTAAACACCCTCGCCAAGTTAGGCTCCTCCGTTCCTAAAAGGCGCAGATTCTCAGTGCTAAGTTTCCATAATACGGCTGGCCGTTCAGCGACAGCGGTGGCATTTCGTGGAAGATCGGACAGGGCCGACAGTTCACCAGCTAGGGTACCTGGTACCATTGATTCTTCGATATTTTGCGCATACTCTGCAAATTCATATGTTGCGCGCAATATCCCGGATTCAATGAGATATAATCCATCGGAGGGTTCATCCTGGCGCCAGAGCACAAAGCCCTCCGGTACCGACATCCTCTGAAGATATGGGACTAGGGCCAAAAATTGATTGAAGTCGAATTCTTCAAACGAGGAGAAGGCGCGAACAAGGGTAAGGAATGGCTCGGAAGTTGCAGTATCCTCAAGCATGGGCGGAGAGCGTAGCTCTGTGGATTATTTTGAATCAGAACAGGGAAGCGCGGAAACAAATTTGAAGTACCATTGGCAATTGTTCGAGAGCCGACTTCAGATAACATAGTGTGCCGCGGAGAGCTTACGGAGGTTTGAGAGGACTGATATGAAGAGATTACATCAACATCTTGACGACCAGGAAGGGCTTGCATCATGTTCAGCTACAGAAGCTCCACAATAGAATGAAACCTACCGAAGGGAATGCCCATTTCCAGTTTTTGTGACCTGTAATATGCCTTGAGGTATACATTCTCCGTCCCTTCTCACATGAATGAGGCAGGATCCGACAAACGTTCATGGGACACTCACATTCCATGGCATCATTCAAAGTCAAAAACAATTCCACCCCCTCTGTTCCCATAATGCCAACGCTCTTTAACGCCTTTCCAACTGCTGAATCAACCTTGAACCCACAAAAGACCAGAGTGACATATTTAGCAGCAAGGACACGCTGAACGCGTACGAAAGCCTCAGCTGACGACATATCCACACCAGCAACCAAAGTCAGATCCACCACGAGGAAGCGAACAGGATTCCTTTGCCACGACGGCGCATCAAGAATGCCACGAATAGCTTCTTCGACATACGTTATTGTGCCAAAGAACAGAAAGCCTAAAGCATTCGTATCGTCGGCATTCGAGAAGGAAAAGAGAGCCTGGATCACGAACCTTGGAGCCTGAGAATAGTAGTTTGCCTTGAAACTTCTTTCAGATACGCACGTTGCGCATTAGGACGCCGGACGGTAGACATCATAGTATTTCCTGTATGGAATGTCCGAATGCTGCGCCTTTGAGAATTCTGAACAACGAAGAAGAAGCCTGCATACAAGGTCGTCAAAAACGAACATCTGATGTATTGAGTGTAACCTACAGCTGACGACGATGCCGAAGAGTACACCCTTCGGGAAGGTGGATCAAATTTATGCTCCAACGTTTCGCACATAACTACTCACAATCACAAAGTCCCAGACCGTCATTGCTATTATAATGCTCACTATCGTGATGTATTCCGTTCTATGACTGATTAACAAATGCCGACAGAATCCTGCAAGTTCCACATACCTGCTGACACGATGCCTTGTATCCCATAACGCTTCTTTGACCAGGTCAATACCCAAGACAAATATGAGTGCACCAACCACCGTGACAGCTACACAAAGAACGGATTAGACGGACGAAAAGAGCTGAGAAGATCCTTACGGATAAAGGCAATCGGACCTGTCCCAACGAGTAGTAGGACGGTTGTGGCAACAGCAAGGAGGAATCCGGCCACCCGAGTATCCCCTCCAACACGATAGAATCTATAAACCATTGAAATTGAGTGAAAGCAAACAGTAGAAGGAGACAGACAATAATGTGTTCACGTATACAAGATAATTGGGTCTGGAGATCATGAGCCTCAATCGATCATGTAAACTGCGACCAGAGCCACATACACAGTTCCAAAGACACCAGCCAAGATATTGGAGTATCCATGGGCCACGAGCTCCTTGTTCGTGTCGACATCCTCGTTCAAGGAGACAGCTACACAATGATTAATTGAGGTTTCCACTGCGCGGGATGACAGCTTACCCAAAGCAGGTACATTCAAAGGAGGATGTAATATGTTAAAGAATAGGCTATGTGAGAACTCAGATAAGAACAGTAACTTATGCAACATTGGAATTGGTACGAACAGAGCAAATTGAGTGGGCAGAGTCGAACATAGAGGTTCCAAATGAATAAGGTTCCGATCTGGGTCCCATTTTAGTTGCAGCGTTTAGTAAATAAGTACATAGATCGGCTCACCAAAATAAGTGTAGAACCTCCACCATTTTTCAGGCTGTCCTTTGACACCACCAGGAATATCAAACAACCAACCATTTTCGCGTAATTCATCTAGATTCACCTGTGCGGCAGCAACGATAATGTAAAAGAGAATGGGAATGACGACGAAATCTAAACAGCAGAAGATCATTTTTTGCAATTGAAGACAGCAAGGGAAGCGCTCACAAACAGGAAAGATGAGCTGGTGGCTCCATTTACTTGTGATGACTCTCAATAAAATAGCTAATCCTAAGGGAATAGTCCAAAGGGCAAGAGTGTGAGGTTCTAGGAACATGAATTTGAGAGTTCGAAGATCAATGACGAAGTTGTCGTCCGGTATCCTCATTGACACTGTCAATCTGTGTTGGGTTAGCTCGAGTGACGGGCACTCAAATTTCACATACCCAGTTTCAATGAGGAATGCGCCGACACCACCTATACAGCCCACCAGGATATGGCGGGGGAAGAATCCAATGAGGGTTCCAAGTTTAAGAGCGCCAAGTAGGAAAAATGATAGACCTAGAGCAAAACATACGTTCAGCAAACCCCAAAAACCGAACGGGTACCAATTTTCTAAGGTCATTCGAACCCCAATTTGAGGACCCTCGCAGAATAACGATGATGGCGAAACCCGTGGGAGCGCAGGCTCGGGCTCAATAAATCAAAGGCTCACCGGTCAAGACGCTACTCAAAGCATAAGCAACAATCGTGGTAGCGATAACTTCTGCAGGTTTGTCTTCCCCGATGTTTTGAGCAATACTCGCCGCCAGTATATGGTAGAACGGCTGTTAGATTCAACGATCAACCACATAAGACCTGGAAAGGAACAGATTACCCACCACAACCTCAATCATCATACTACCGTTTGCACCTGCAAAACCACTTCCCCCAAATGTGAAGCAAAGTTGTGCAAGTACGCACGAAACGAAGAACATGGATACGCCCATCGGTCCCAAATTGGTGAACGGGGCAGAGGTTGGAAATATGATCATTCCATAAGATACACCGTCCAAGATGTTGAGAAGGCTTCCTAGTAAGACAGCGGGGATAGCCCGGAGTGAAACGATTGCTGTGTCATGCAACGCTTGGCGGATTTGAGTCGGTTTTGGGACAGTGACAGACTTGAGACTTCTTGAAAAGATCACTCCGTAGTATGAAGAGGAAGAATGGAATGCAGGAGAAGGACCCAGCAGAGGTGTGCTTTCATTCTCGTGTGTAGAATAAGGTCCACCGTTGATCCAATTTTGATCATAGGAATGATGATTTGTCACTACGATTGCATTATCGAGGGCAGGATCCCATCGAATTTTCGATTTCCGTGGAGAAACTGTTCGACGCACGTCTGCGGAAGTCATTGACTTCGGTCTTGGCGGATGAGATATAAGAGTTGACGCTTTGGGATATGGTGATCCAACTCGCGTCGAAGTTGGCGTAGGTGAGCCTGAGCCAGAAACGGAACCTATTCCTGGTGAATTTTCGGGGGTAGAATCCTGCTCAGATGGATGCGAAACCGTAACCGTACGCGTGGAAGAATGAGAGGATTCACGGGATGGCTTCGGAGGAGCTAGCGAGCGAGATGATTTGACCGGTGAGGAAGGCGATGAATGCAAGAGTAACGACAGGCCAGATTTGAACTGGCTAGAGTGATCGTCAGAAACATCAAGGGCAGGCTCTAGCATCGAGGATTGCGGTCCATCAAAGCCTTGATGCCTGCTTCCACTTGAACGGCACCTCTCATCATTTAATGAAGGCTCGAGACTCGTTTTATTTTCGGAAAGTGTATGATTTCCGTCATATCCACTGAGTTCTGCAGAACGAAGGTTACCTCCGACAACAAGGCTTCTCGGCTCTGTCCGAATAGTTGAATCGAATACACCCAAGTTATCTAGAAGGAACATTGAGCGTGTCCAGTCAGAGCGTGTCTGTGATCCATTGCTGGATCTGTATGTAGAAGGAAAGGATGTTGATGTCACGCCGCTGGAGACCATTAATCCAGACAGTTCCACCGTATTCTCACGAATGGTACGCTGAGAATGAGGTACAACGCGAGGTTTTGTTCCACGTTGATGGGCGTGGCCGACTCCGCCGTCAGACACTGAGCTTGTATCAACTGGAATCGTTTGCGCAGGAGGAGAAAAGGTCGACCCGTTCGAGTCTGACGATGAGGAAGAATTTGCAGTAAACTGCGGATGATCATTATGTGCTACAGACAAGACGTTATGGTTGACGCCGTAACTGAGAGGCATTGGTTGAAGAAGTCTGAAAAGAAAATGGACGGTCAGTGAAAAGATGTTTCAAATCGGAGGGTGACGCGATACAAGGACTTGAAGTCGAAGTATGTAGCGTTAAAAAGAGTCTTTTAGGATGCACAGTCATATAGACAAACAATCGCGTGAGGTCGAAGTAAAATGGTCAAAAGACCCAACGGATCAGTGGGTCCATTATTACGGTGGTCAATGGAGCGAAACCAAAGGTCATAAGGCTCCTCGTAGATGAACAACAACGTACACTGGAGAAAGTATAGCCTTCAATAAAAGTTGGAGGACCCTGATGGAAATTCCGAGTTCATCTGACCATCAATGATTTTTTCCACCGTTCTTTCCACCATTCGGAATTCCACTACACAACTAGGAGACATGATACCAACGTGCAAGAAGACACTAAGTAGTAAGGTTGCTGGTCGGCAACGATATGTACGTGGACGAAAAGTATTGAGGATCAAACGAACGTTTGAAAACTTACCCTGCGCGACGTAAATTAGGACTTGAAGGCGTTCCAACCGGATTCGATAGCCGCCTTCTCGTCTGCATTTGGGAAAGAACCGAAAAGGCGTTGATGGGCGTGGTATAAGAAGGACTCAAAGGGTCCTCAGGAGCAGTTGCTCGTCGAAAAAGCTCTGTTTCTTGTTCTGGCTGTTTTCCTTTACAATTTCCGGGATTAGAGCGGTCACTTTGACGAAGGAATGCGGTAATTCCGCGAGTATCCGAAGCTGGTGAATCGCTAGTGCTACCGCCTGCATCTTCAATAGTGTCGAGATTATTGCGCAAGTTCGCATGATGATCCAGGCCGGGCTGAGTGAGATTTGCCTCTGGTTCTGGCTCTTCAAAAATAGAGAATGACTCCCCCGTCATCGGGGAGGTTCCTCTAGTCTATACGGGACCGACTAGAAGAAAGGCTGAGACAGGAGATAAGGAACAGTAACGGATTGCGAAAGATCATGTTGAAATTTTTACTGGAACAGGATGTGCGTCACAGACGAGTCACAATTTTCAACTTTCATGCGGAACGGGCCGCTATTCGATCTTGGAGATTTGTATGTACTGTACTTCGAATAAGTACTTGACCATGGTATGTACCATATTTAACAACGTGGATGCAAATGGAGACAGAGCGACAAGGTTAACGGAGGAACGAAAGATCAGAATGATAAATAAGGTTCCATCGTTCATTGGTAGATGAAATTGTATCTGTACGTCGCTTAGCATGGAACAAACGCATTCTACGTCAACTCACCTTGACAGTAGGTGCGGAATCGCACTCAGCTGCGGTCCATAACGGGCAGCGTTGTCGTACAGCTCGAAGAGCGGAATCGCCAGAAGCTTCATGTTCTTCGGTACGGCCAGTACCTCTGTAATCACCATGATGGGTGCAATCACATAGATAAAAGAAAGGTAACGTACTCTTTTCAGGCATTTGCACCAAAAACAGTTTCTTGCATTCCTTCGGCTTCGTTATATGTGCAGGTACAAATGGATACATGAACGTCTCGAAGTTGGGACGCCACCACTGGGCGAGACAGTCTCCGATTTCCCAGTCATTATCGACGCCATGGACAGGTTGCGAAAATTGACCTGCGAACTACTTCAATGCCAGGACCTTGGTTCAAAATAAATGAGATGCTTACGACTTTCAGGCGGGGGAGCGAGCCGGTCATCCAAGCGGCGCTTGAGACCGTCAATTTCGTCTTCACCAGGCTTGAGATAGTCTCCAGGGCTGCCGGAACAAGAGGTCAGTCATATGTATAGGATTGCATTCGGCATAAAGGAATCCTTGTTTAAAATCGGCGGTCACTGAGCCTACATTGTAAAGGCACCGAATCGCGAAACAAGAAGTAGTGTGCGATATAGGTTCCGAATCTGATACTGATGGAACCCAGAGTTCCGATTGAGAAGTAGGATAGGATCTGAGCATGGGAAGACCGGTGTACGTTAATCGAGGATCAGTCTTTCGAGGCTCTTGTAAAGGCCTTGAATGTAAAATCAAGTATGATATTGTGTATGTACATCTCTGGAACAAAGACGACAAGGCAGACCGAGAGCAGATGATCCACGTATGGTTCATGCATATTCCAGGGGTGGCGTGATAATAAACCAAACAAAGGGAAAGAAGTGAAGTATTGACCCAGGATACAAACACTCACAGTTTGAAAAAGGCATTGGCGATTTGTAACATCAATATATGCGGATGTCCGTGATCATGTACGACCAGAATCCCTTCGACCGTCCTCCTCATTCCAAAATCTTCATAATTGTTCTGTAAGCGTTGTAGGCGCGCCGAGACTGATGGATCTTCTTCTGGTTGAGCTTCCTTGGTGCTGGTATTTGGGAAATCATGAAGTTTGGTTTTTGATGCGGAGGAATAGTCCAAAGGATAAGCATGGTCCATTGAGATCAAATTTTGCATGACTAGCCGAACACGACAACACACCTGAAGGTGAAGTTGGAAAGGGGATATCTGACGGGAGCGTGTTTTGTAAGCAGGATATAAGCCTAGAGGAACGCATAAAGCTCACAAGGCAATAGTGTTCGACATGATCTACCAGTCCTCAGAAGTTGGGTATATGTATACGCGTGATGAAAAGCTAAGAGATCGAAACACAAATTGAAAGAGAATCTGAACAGAAGTTGCTCACTTAACCTTAACCCCAATGTGGCAGTGCAAAGTTTTTCGTCGTCCTTCACAATTACATCGCTGAACCTCTGATTTTCTCTTCGAACTGGGCAAATATGGCCGAGTATGACCTCTCGAAAACGATCATACCCTATCTGGACCGGCATTTATCATTTCCTCTGCTTGCCCACCTAGTTGAAACCGGCATATTTTCAGCAGATGAAGTACAGGTCGCTCAGTATGAGCTTGCCAAGGGAACAAATATGTTTGACTATGCTGCTTCGCTATTTGAGCAGATCTATCCCAATCAGGAGGTCCCAAAAGGTCCATGCTTTTGATTCCTCCTTTCTAGCCAGCGGAGATACTGATGATTTTCTTTTCAATCTTTGGTATAGAATTCGAACAGAAACGTGTAAATGCTGTCTCTACTCACGAGAGATTGCAACAAGAAGCACAGGCAGTCCTCGACGTGATTGAAAATCCAGATGTTGCCCAGGCTCTCAGACAAGATAAAAACCAAAATCTGCAGTATTTGAAGGATAACTACAGAGTGCGTCAAGCAAGTTTACTTACTCTACTCCTCTAACGACATACACAGCTCACCCTAGACCAAATAACCGCTCTATATAATTTTGGTAAATTCCAGTACTCCTACGGAAACTACAGCGGTGCCGCCGATTACTTGTATCACTTCCGTGTCCTTTCTACCGATCCCGACCTCACCATCTCTGCACACTGGGGCAAACTCGCCTCAGATATACTTACCGGAAAATGGGATATCGCGCTAGAAGAACTCAACTCGCTTCGTGATGCCATAGATTCGCGCTCACCAGCACCGTTCGCCTCTGTCAGCTCAAGCACGAATAACACGCCTGCCGTCGACCCGGCATTAAGTCAGCTTCATTCCCGAACATGGCTAGTTCACTGGTCTCTTTTTGTCTATTTTAACCACCCGCAGGGTCGAGCATTACTGCTCGAGACGTTTTTATCACCCACCTATCTAAATACGATCCAGACATCCTGCCCATGGATCCTCCGTTATGTCGCAGCAGCGGCAATTATTTCTAGCCCCACCCCGATTTCTAAATCAACATCGGCACCTCAGTCCTCGAGGGTGAAGAACGCTGTCAGAGAAGTCGTAAAAGTGATTCAAATGGAAAATTACCAGTACACGGACCCTGTTACGTCATTTCTTATGCAGCTTCACGTCGAATTTGACTTCGAGGCGGCCCAGAAGGAGCTCCAACAAGCAGAGAAGGTTGTTTCGGATGACTTTTTCTTGGGTGATTTCCATGATGAATTCTTGGAGAGCGCGAGGTGTTTAGTGAGTGAGGCCTACTGTAGGATCCACCAGCGGATAGATATTGGGTGGGTTTTGACGCTTTCTCCTTTTCCTTTTCTTGATAAATGCGTCGTTATAGTGACCTATCTAACCGTCTCAACCTTCCTCGCGACGAGGGTGAAAAGTGGATTGTGAACCTCATACGCGAAACTCGTATGGGCCAGGATGCTAAAATTGATTTGGAAAAGGTATATTATGAAGCCTTAAAATTTTCTCATCCTCCCTCACCCCAATTCACCCGTCTAGAACCTTATTCAAATCTTACGACCCCCTCAACCAGTGTATCAGTCCGTCATCGAGAAAACTCGGGGACTTGCGATTAGAACGCAAACATTGGGAGCCGCGATCGCCAGAACTGGTGTTGCTCAGGCTACATCTACTACCTCAGCTCCTCAGTCGATTACCCAGCCTGTTGCTGTTAATTGAGAGTCTAATATGTACATGCCTGTATTATCTCTTCTTGCGTTTCTTTCCTATTCATCCCTAGGGACCACTTTTGCTGTAATTCCCTAGCTAGTGATACGTACATGCAAACTGTCCGACAAATCAAATAAGTGCGACCTTCTCTATCCTTCTATTCAGTCTAATAAGGGTTGGATCTTGAGCGCCCCACTGCTTTCGATCCAAAAAGACGGGGCGGAAACGTTTTCGGAGCAACTTGTCAACATCATCCAGAGAATTTTCTAAATCCAAGGTGCCGCTTTTAGAAGGCGACGCAGTTGTCGAGTTGAGGCGATCAGAACGGCGCATGGGGAAAGGAGATGTTGCGGGTATGTAAGGAATTCCTCCACTGGAGGTGGCTCGATGACTCGTTTTGGATGGAGTTTGTGGCAGCGACATTTCCACGTCCGAATCTTGTGTAATGGCTTTATCTTGGGCGTGATCTCTCGTTGGAAGTTTCTGAAATGAGGGCTTCAAGGGTGATTTTCTGGGCGATCTAGCAGGTGGGAACATGCCCTTGGGAGCATCCAAAGCCTGAAATATCGTATTTGGCTGCTTATGCGGAGTGGTTACTTTTGTATCATCCTCAGTGGAGAGCTTCTGCTTCTTGGGAGAATCCTTGCTAGGAGCTTCTCTCATCATTCGCTTTCCAGGAGAAACGCGCGTGGGGCTTCGCCTGATAGCAGCATCATTTGGACGTTTACTCTCTGCCATTATCAATGTTCGAATTTTGGTGCCATAAACGTCCATGACTTTGGAGATGCTTCGCGTATTGTCTGAATAAGGTCCGCTGTCTTTTACGAATGACAGCAGATCCAATTGACCGGGCTACGATGGAGAGACAGATCTTTACTTGGATACCAGATCACGCCAGCAATGACGCACCTCCAAGATCCCACATACCCAGAAGAATATACCGTACTTGAGTTTGGGGCTATCTCGAGCGATATTGTTACCCTTGCCAAGGTCGAAAAATGCAAACTCAGCCCGCTGACACCAGCCAACAAAGCGGTCACCGTAAGTTTGTGAAAGCGCGTATCTTGCGACGAGGGAATCGTAAGAGACTCTGGAGGTAGACACGGATCGTGTTTGTCTTCGTTGAGTGGCAGTAATTGGCTGATTTGACGCGTCGTGAGCAAGAGCTGCCCTGACTTCGGCGAGGCATTTTCTAAATGCTGTTGGGTTTAAACACGAGTTGCCTTGAGCACTTGCAGGATCAACAACTGTGTTCTTCAGCCTATAATATCATTAGAATAGAAAAATCCAAATGCGCAGATAGAGGCGTACTGTTCCGATGCAATTAGAGCACAAGCAGCTGGCCTTCCTAATGGATCTTTGAGTTGAAATCCAGAGCCCGGAGCAGTCTTAACAGTGGATGTATAAAGTAGCTCTCTTGCTCTCTCGAGCGTTTCGACACTCGAGCCGCAAAGCTGTTTCAACAGATGGTCGTGTTGAGACATGTTTAAGAGGAGAGCGCTTAAGAACGGTTATCGTTATCATTTATGTAAGCACTCTCCCCACTGTAGAACTTTCGTTGCACTGCTCAAGAACTCAGGCACTCAGATCTCAGACTTGGAACATTTGGTGCGTACGTGACATTCTTCAAATTAGTACTTAGACTTACTTGCAGTTAATACAGAAAAGCATATCATTAATATGCTAAACATTACATATGAAAAAGGTTGTATTGTAAAGTTTGTTCCGTCCTGTTAGGGGTATATCATCCTGTTTGTAATTTCATCTCAAAAGCCCGCAGCTACCCAATATCTGACCCATTTTTGTACGAGGGTAGCATCCAAGGGCTTGAGCGCCTTCATACTCTTACTCAGCCTCTCGAGCTTTTCTGTGCTCAGCTGAGTGAGACCAGCGCTTTCCATTGTACTTTGGTTGGACTGTCTGAGTGCATCATCTACAGCGGCTTGTTTCGAAAGGAACTCGAGTAACTTCACAGCGGGCTAAAGGAATAGATGTGAGAAAGGATAAATATGATATCCAAGGAAAGATGCTTACAATGTTCTGGGTATCTGCTTCCGTTGGATTCTTTGCATACTTTTCAACTGCGGCAACCCAATCATGATAGGGCACTAGCGGAAGCGCATCGGGAGCAAGATGCTTTTGTTCAACGAGGGCAGCCTGGACGTTTTGAATTACTGAAGTCCAGGGGACAGACTTCGGGTGCACAACATTTACGGCCATGGGTGCTGGCTCAGAAGTAAATCCGACATCGAGAAGAGCATTACACACGGCGTCCATTGGGACCCATGAAACAACCTATTCAATTCAGGAATAAACACTCTTTCACTTCCTGGACTGTAACCGATCTCAACACTCACCCCAAAGGCATCGGGAAGCACACTCAAAGTAAGACTTGATTTCACGATAATTGGAACCCAGTCTGTTATCGCCCACGCTCCATTCGGTGCGCCACCAGTTACTTGACCGATCCTGAAAGAAGTTGCTCGAAGACCACTCTGTGCAAGTATCTGTAAATCACGAGGTCAGTTCAAGGCAGAGTACCTTCTAACATTAACATTCAACCCACTGACCCGTTCAGTGACATATTTACTCTCTCCGTAGCCACCTCCGACAGCATACTTTGCATCCATCACAACCTCTTCAGGATATGGGCCCAGCGATTGGGCATCCCACGACTGAGTTGAACCAATCGACGACGTGAACAAGAATCTAATCGAAGAGGAATGACGGCTGGAGCGACCAAAGTCCATTAAAACTCGAGAGCCTTTCACATGCGACTCAAAAGAGGCGAGCGAAAGATTGAAGTCGAGTCTCCAAGCATTGTGAATAATCGTAGTCAAGTTTTGACGGAGCTATGAGGTGTGATGTTAATACAGGAGTCAAAGATCCACCATTCATCGTAGATGCTTACTTCTTTCAGGATACTTTCTGGTAAATCGAGGTCATCGTGCGAAGTCTCTCCAGCCAAGAAGACCAGCTTGGGTGATGACAACAGAGATATGTCGAGACCCTTATCCTCGAACCGTGCGCGATGCCTTTCATACATCGACGCTCTAGTGGATGGTCTATTCAGAGCATAAACACGGACTACGGAGTCTTTCAAAAGCAAAGACTCTAATAACTGGGCTCCAAGATTTCCGGTAGATCCTGTGAGTAGCACGTATTGCTGAGTTGGGTTTATCGAAGTGGCGGACTGTGGAAGTGGTACATCCAGGCCTTGCGAGTATTTGGAGATCATTTCCTCCATTAGGGCTTCATGGGTCTTTTCGCTCTCGGTCTGGTTATTTGGATTGGCGACGATGTTGACTATGGCATCTGTAAGCTGAGAAATTGTCGGATAACTGTAGACAATGTTCTGAGTAATTGCAGCCACAAGTGATGCAAATCCAGATTTTCGAAGAGCGCTAACGAAACGAAGGCGAAGTATAGTGGAAGAGAGACTATAAGTTGATTCAGTATATTTCCGAGCAGTAATGTTTCATGAACTCACCTATCTAATCCTTGCTCAAATAGATCCACGGTGACGGAAAGAGTCTCCGCCGAAATGATATCGGAAATTTGGTTAATGAGCCAAGTCTCTACATCGGAAGCATTCCAGCTTTTTGGTGGCTCGATAGAGTCGCCCCCAGAGTTTGATTCAACGGCATCGTATCTGCAGAACGGCTCAGTACTATCGAATACAAAGCTACGGCATATGACCTACAACTCGTTGATCTCGGTCTCGTATAATGCCAGCGCCGCCTTTTTTGCGACTGTTCCTTTGCCTACACGAGGCAGAGGTTTTTCGGGATTGACGATGAGTATCATCTCTTTGAAAATTCGACTAAAGGACGGAGCAATTCTGTTCGCCTCTTCTATCGCCGGCCTGTTCGAATAATGAGTTGAAGTAAAATGCATGTAGGACACTAAGATTCTCACCAGACGAGATTCCTAAACTTCGATACCTCAGCATCGTTTTTCGCGTCGATCAGGTAGCCCGGCAAAGGCTCCAATATAATTCCTGGTTGATCACGCTGTCTGCCAAACATGACCGCTCCATTGATTCTAAGATTTGGTAGAGATTGGGTCGTGCAATGTTTTAATGGAGGAAACACAAAGACAAATGTAAAGGTGTACACTTACAAAGGACTCGCAGAGACAATGGACTCAATTGGTTCCGGTACTGTTTTTTCGCCATTTGAATGAATTATAACATCGTCGATACGTCCAACAATCTTCCAAAGGTTCGGAATAGTGGGATGAGGCTCAAACAAGTCTGAGGTGGCATAACCACGAGTGTCTGTAAGGTTCTCCACAGCGAGATGGTGCGTTTTACACGTCTAATCGGAAGGGTAGTATCGTAAAGGTATATCATCGTAAGTCGAGAAGCTGGGAAGGCATACCAAGAACTGGGCCTCGAAAGTACCATCCCCTTGAGGTACCCATCGGATATTAGTTCTGTCTCTGAATTCGAAGTACTGCCATGTTTCGGCATTATTAACGCGCAATTCAGAGACCACGCCAAATTCGGTGCCCCCTGGAAAGAGGTATACATTAGCACATATATAAGCGAAAGCAGTAGCATGCGTAAGTACTGACCATACCCGGCGCTTACAGGTACTCCTCTGGCAATGAGCGACTCGGCAACACTTGGGGCGATAGGTCCTCCACCGAAGCTCTTTGTGTCGGTGAGTAAACTTAGCAATGGAATGTTCAAAAGACCTACCAAGTTGCGCATCGTTCGAAAGAATTCCACAGCATCGTCCGACTGTGCCCAACTGTTGAAAAAGGTTGGTGGAATGATCATGCATATGGGTTTGATGATTTTTGCTGCTTCTAGAACGGTTTCTGCCGTGCCAACAACTGGTACTGCGTCGGCCTGTGTCACAGTCGGTGCAAAAACTCCGGTCGTTATAAGCCCGTACAAGGGGAATAATATGTGAGAACAAAAGCCCATCATATGGAATGTAGGAAGAGCGAGACCTCCGTTTATTGTAGAGTTGCCAAAAAGCTCGCGCATCTTGCGAATGTACACTGTAACAACACTTAATTGACAATTTCGTGAAATTGACGATACTCACATAGAGAAGCATCGTCTTTGATTATTTGGTGAGTAAACAGTATGGGTTTGGGAAATCCAGTTGAGCCCGAAGAGTGTAAGTATATGCCTTTGTCGGAATCCTTGGGAGAAAATGCCGAACTAATAGGAGTGAAAGGATCATCCGCCGTTTCTTGTCCAAGGCGAGGATATGCAACCTTCAACGTAGGTACTTCTTCGATGCTGAGCTCATAGGTCGGATCAACCGTATGGAGTTCGGCTTGCAGGCCATCCATCACACCTCGCAAAGTGGTTTTTGTCATAAGGATTCGGTGTGTGGATGTCTGTCGAAGTAGATGGAGAAGTGCAGCAGATGAGTTTCGGGGCGATATAGGAAACGGCTACAACAGAGGTCACATAAGCATTGGGAGATTTTTGGAAGATTTCAGTCAAGGAATCTAACCACTAGACCGGCTTTCATTATACCAGCGATTAAAGCAGCATATACGATAACGTCTATATTGGCGACGATCGCTACAACGTCACCAGGCGCAGAGTTTCCGCGAACAATATTCCCGACGCGATGAGCGGCGCGAACGAATTCCAGCGTTTTGATTTCCGTGACGGAAGAATCAGCATTTGGATACACGTAAAGCGGGAAATCGGGATTATGGTTGAGGTTGAAGTCGAGTAAATCAGGCAGGTTTAACTGCTCGTCACCAAGATCTGGAAATAAAGGTGCTGTTCTGAGAACGGAAGGCATTGACTGAGATGAGGCGATAAAGCTGAGTCTTATGATGAACGGTGTGGGATGTTTTATGGTGATATTTTGAAAAGAGCAGGGGCAGAGAGGCTTTTATCTGCTCTGCTATCCCTAGATTGTGTCTACAATCAAAGGCCCTTAACAGACGGACACTGCACATGATGAGGATATCGATGAGAATATTGTACAAAAATGAAAATGCCCGTGCGCATGCCCGGATAGAATTCACGGGCCTCGGTCATAACTTAGGTCATCAAAAATAGCCTCTTATCAGTTATCAATGAGTTTGTACGACGCAGAATTCCTTCTCCAAATACACACGATTTTGCTGGCTGCTACTTGGATATTGAGTCACTTTCCGAACGACAGATCAGGTTGTAGTTTTATTGTGGGCTTAGTGCTTCCTCGCGCTGAGAGCCGAGAGCTCACGTACAAACGCGTAAGTCGGAACTTTTTTGGCTTGTCAAAATGGTAATGACATGTCCTGGAGTGACCGAAAGCTATCGGAAGCAGCAGCCTCCGACAGCGGGTATGCAAGTGCATGTATCGCTTATGGCAAAAAAAAAAACGCAAAGACATGTAGCCGCCGTAAATCCAGTCCCCAAGTTCAACAAAATACAGTGTTGTCATCTTCGGCTTCATTTGCCAATTCAGAAAAACTTCCTCCTCCTTCTGACTCTAGCGGAGAACCTGATTTGCCTCTGCCTGACCTTTATACTGTCTGCAATTCTTTCTCAGAACTCCCTTGTGTAAAACATCAGCAGATGGAGGGTCAGCATTCTGTGGCATCTTTTGGCAAAAAAGAGGAGAAAGAGGAGGAGGAGGAGGAAGAAATAATACCCGAGGCAAATGTGGGATTTTTTCAACGAGCTCTCAATTCTGAAGAAGGGGGATAGCAAAAGCGGATGCCCTTCAGCAATACGAGCGCTATAAACGCTTACACGCAGGACTAGAATCGCAAAATGTTTCGAGGGAGAGCAGAGACTGGAAGGGAAACAAACCAACGTTCTCCATATATTCTTACTATATTATCTAATTCTTTTCAACCTTTCAGGTGCAGTACACCTTTCTAACGTATCACCTATATTATGACACACCGAGGTATCATCGAGTAAGGACTTCTGCTCCTTCCTTTGTGATCAGTACCATGTGTTCTGCCTGAGCACTCCGCGCACAATTCTAGAGATCGATATGAGCAACAACCAAAGGGCATTGAAAGACGACAAGACCTTACCTCCGTGCTAGCTGTCCATCCATCAGGGAATATCCAACTGGTGGGATGGTTTCCTTGAATGATAGCAGGCTGTGAGAATATCCTAAGCTAACGAGTACTAAAACAGAATGGAATTCAGGAAACCTCAATTGTGAAGCAATGCCCAGGTAACATTACACCTGGCTCATCATTCACTTATGAAATGGGAATGAGCATACAAATCGACGAAGGAAATGAGGGCTTACGATGGTGCAAAACCCAAGGTTGTCTATGGAAAGCTGATCCGATACCATGTCCACTAAAAGCCGGAGACACACAAAAGTCCATTCCGTGGTATTGAGGTTCAATGATAGTGTGTATTGCTCGGGCAATGTTTTTGAAAGGTTGTCCGGGCCCACATGCTGCGATTCCAGCTTCGAGAGCGTTATTTGTTATGCCACATAGAAGACGCCCAGGGAGATCCTTTGGAAGGGATCATACTCAGCTGGGCTTTGGTAGAAAAAGGAAGTGCACCTACAACATCCCCAACTAGCCAAGTCTGGGAAGTGTCACCGTGGTAGCCATTAAGAAACACGGTAATATCTATGTTGATGATATCCCCATCTTCAAGTGGTCGACTGAACGCAGGTGATTATTGAGAGGACGATCACAAGAACAGTAGACAGCATACTCATCGGGGATACCATGGGTGATGATATTATTAACACTGCAGCTCGTTCGTCAACAAGTATACGGTTTATGATTCAGAGTCACTTCACCTCGTACAGCAAGATTTCGGAAAGCCGTTATACATTAAGGGTGACGGATAAGCCCCTCGAGAGATAATGAAGTCGTGCACAGCAGCGTCGATCGCGTTCGTCGTTGTTCCGACCTTCCTAGTTTTCCATTGAGCCTAGATAAAGCGAAGATAACGTGTAATGCAGGCACACCTTGACCAAGCTCCCTGCATAATCGCGTACAGTTTTTGCTAAAGACGCGACACTTCTCAATTTTCCTTCCGCTTCGCCTCCAAGCGGAAACTTTCCATCTACATCTTCTGCATCTTTGTGTCCAGCCTCGTGGCCAGAAGAGTCGCGTATCGCGTATGGGGGTCGGTTAATATGGTTGGGAACCATTCTGGGCTTAATGTGAGAGACTCCGAAAACGAAAGGTTCCTCGGGTAGAATGACACTGTAGTGTCCGAAGTTGTCTACTCCTGGAAATAGTGCTCCATCTTCAGGGACAGACGGAGAACTGGAGAATAGTCGAAGAAGTCGCCGCGAGTTCCGAAGATGAAAGCAGGTCTTTCTCAAAGACAGCGGAAGAAAGAACATCGTGAAATCGGTCCGGAGCGATAGATGTTCCTTGCATCCACGACCTCTCCTCTCCTTTGCAACAAGGGATCCGAAAGGCCCCAGAACAATTCATACTTTGCCAAGCAATATCTCATGAACTGTGTTTGGCCAGCTATGTACATAACATTGGTGTATTTGCGTAAAACTCTTACCGGGGCTGGACTTTTTCGCGACTGTCTTCGACTTCTCTCATACTCATTCTCAACTCAGCGCTTCAAATTCAGATACTCCACCTTCAACGATCCCGTACTGCCCTATGACACGTTATAAATTCAAAAAATATTTTCTCCTCAAGTTCACAATCCAGTTGTGGCAGCCTTTGTATTATTGCATTGCGTTTATCGGATCTGGATGTGTGAGTATCGTCGACCTTGTCTATTTGGTAACCGTTGATCTCTCTTTATAACCGTTTGAGCCACTACATTTAACCAAAATTCTCACCTTGCTATGAACTTGCGACCTTGTGTCCATATCCAGTTCAAGAGGGTTCAAGGTTCTATCAAGCATCTGGAAATATAATTAGGAGGTATTTTGGGATGATACCGATACCTTAGCTCGCTTTTCTGAATCCTGGTGAGTGATAATTTTTCCCCGGCTATTCTTCAGGACTGACTGGATTCCATACGAAGTTCCTGCCCAATTGTCCGCTCGGAATGTCGTTGCAGCTCTCCAATAGATCTCGCTCGTCTCCTCCGAATGAAATTTCAACGGTGTGCCCTAATCCTAACACGCCGGTCCAAATCTGAAACTGATTTTCGCACCTCCTTAGGCAGAGGACGGTAGGACTTCGCCCTCCATAGCACCCATCAATAACTTCGACGATGGCATTCGTTACCTTCAACGGACTCTTCTAGGATTCGATGCCGACAATCCTCAAATATCTTTCTCGAATCCCGGTTTCTTGCCATGGCAAGAGCAAGTGCACTCTGTACAGATGGCAAACAAAAATACGAGCACTATCCTGGTCGTTCCGGGCTTCGAATCTGTCTATATAACGGCAAAGGACATATGCTATGTGAATTACTTGCCCGCGGAGCTTCTTCGAGAAATCTTCTCGTTCCTATTACCTGGCCGGAATTGGAAGCTTGAGGAAACATCTCCCCCGCAGCTTGTTCTCGTTGAAGTTTGCAGTTATTGGCGAGACATCGCACTTTCTTATTCAGAGCTCTGGACAACGTTCATGATCGTGCGTCCGGTAAAGCGGCACATACCGATGACCAAACTGTGGTTGGAGCGATCAGGACAACGCCCACTGACAGTGTACATTGACCATCAGGGATTGGAATTTGAGGAAACCTTTGCCGCGACGGACGGTGTGATTGACCTTCTCCGACCTCATGTCCATCGCTGGAAAGCAGCCACGTTCATTTTCGCATCCGGTATCCATTCATCATTGTTAGCGCTTCCTCGCGATGAGTACCCTTTACTGGAAACATTATGTTTCGATGTAACTGGTATTTACTGTTGGAGTCCGGATGCTATAGCGCAAGTTGAAGAAAAGTTTTTCCCTTCCTCTTCCCCTAGGCTGCGGAGAGTTACTTGGGAGACACATGGCTTGTCGCTGAATAGTCCGCCATTGGTTCCATCCACCATCACGTACCTTTCGGGGGATTTTCCAATGGATCACTCCTTTTTAGAATCGCTTTCGAAATTGAAAAACTTGGAAACACTCCGGTTGCATGGAAGTGTACGCAATGGTATTGTTTTCCCTCCTCTTCCTACCCCTTTGGTTCTGCATTGTCTACAAACTTTCGAGTTCCGGTCGGATATCCACACGCCATTCTTGCTGGATTCAATTGTTACACCAAGTCTCAAAATTTTAGTGATAGCGAGGCCAATCGACGAGAAAACTCACCAGTCATTGTGTTCTTTCATTCAGCAAAGTCGCTGTCGTCTCAGCGCATTCTCGTTTCTCAATGCCTCAGGGGACGACCTGGAGAACCAATTCTTAAAAGAATTCCTTGTCTCCCCTTATATGGATTTCCTCTCCGAACTCAACATCCTTAGCAGCAATACAGATGCAGTTTTCAGTATCTTGGTAGGGGGGAATAGCAACAAACCTGTTCTTCCTTCTCTAAATCGACTATGGATTTCGACATCTTGGTGCTCGGGCGATCTTTTGCTGCGCATGCTAGAATACCGGGCACATAACTTCCATCCTCCTACCAGTGCTTTGATGTCAGAACCATTGTTCTGCTCAGCTTATCCTCGTCCATATGATTACATATTTATTCCTGTGTCGGGGATATCGCTTTGCATCCAGGTTACCCAATTTACATCCCACCTCGAGGAAGTTTTGAGATGGTTCAAATCTAATGACCGGGCCCATTGGAGTATGTCCACTGCACCGGCGTATTGGGAATCAGATGCTGAGAATTCTTAGAGCCACAATACCATTTATGTAGTCATTGTTTCTAACACCTCTAATGTACTTTTACTTGAAAGTCTGTTTCTGCATCCAACAAGGAAGTCTCTGCCGATTCTGTTCGATAGCTTCAAAGTGCGAATCCCTGTCCAATTGATAGCCAGTTCTTCGACGCGGAAAGACTGCTCCCTGGAACATAAAAGCACTAGTTCTGTGACTGTTTGAAGGTCAACGACAGTGGCAGAAAGAAAACCCGACATGTCCACTCTGCAATCAATTAAGTGCAAGGTTCTGAGTTGAGAAGCCTTTGCCAATCCTAGTGGACGCATCATAAAATCCGGTGCTCCGAAACCTTCCCCCGGCCTGCGGATGATCAAAGTTCCAAGTACCGGACAGACCTGCAGAATCCTTCTGTATTCTTCGGCAAATATCATAACTGTGTCCAATGAAATGCAAGTCAAATGATCCCATAGGAAGTCCTTAGTTCGATCGCGAAAGGGTGCAAGGATTGGACCCTTATTCAACGAATCAGTCTCAAATGTAACGCTCTTTAAGCGAGGCACAATAATGGGAATGTTGATTTGGGTTAAGTCAACGCATGCAATGTAGTCGTCAAAATGTTGTTCCCCCCTTGCGTCTGGAAAACCTATGAGTGTATCCTCCACGCTTCGTTCTGGAGCTAAAGTGCGTTTGACAAAACTTCGAAAGTCGGTGAATTTGGGAGCGTCGATTAGCCAGGCCCCCCCGTCTACCCTGCTTCCACGAAGCTGCGGAGGAATCTTGGCAAGAGGGAGGCGGATCCAGACTCGAGTTAACGTGAACTGGTATGCAGATGTCACCCGATGTTCTTTGTGGATGATGGTAAATTGTGCGTCCCACTGGCATTGATCATGTCCAGATGGCAAGACAAAAATCGAATCCTCATTGCTTCCGTTCTGAGGATTGACAGTGAATTCAACATGAACGTTACCCGATCTAGTGGGCTTTTCTAGAATTGTACCCAACTCTTTCCCGAATTTGAAATTATAGAGTAATCTGACATGAGGTTGGCTCGATGAGAACCTGACGGTGATTGACCAGCCCTCAACTGGAAGTTCTATCTGGGCCGGCAGAGGAAGTATGGACTTCTTGACTCTGCTTTTGCATGGAGGATTTCTGGCAGTGCGGGGGTTTTCTGCCGCGGAGGAAATTCAAGTGTTCAGGAGTGTATGCTAGAGTTGCTTTGTTTGAAAACTACTATGTAATGTACTACTGAATAATGTTATATATTTACAGTGATTCAGTTGATTTAAAATTGGCAAGCAAGGTTTTCAGGGCCCCACAGGGGTACACTATCTATCTATCTAGTATCTCATGTATATGATTAAATTTGACAGAAAAAGTTGGGAAATTTAGAGTGTCTTTAAGTAGTTACATGTAAGAGCTTCAAGTATTTGGATGAAATTACCAACTTTTTCCTGTGAACTTCGATAACATCTATGATTTAGAATATTTGAGCACTTTACATTGGACTGTTGTGTATTTCATTCTTCGAAACAAAAGTAGCGCGAAAGTATTTGCCTCAATAGTGCCATGCCGATCTATCCGAGAATCTCGTTCCCACGAGTCTAGTTGGCTGGGGGTTGCCCATACTCACTGTCTTCGACTTCTCTCATACTCATTCTCAACTCAGCGCTTCAAATTCAGATACTCCACCTTCAACGATCCCGTACTGCCCTATGACACGTTATAAATTCAAAAAATATTTTCTCCTCAAGTTCACAATCCAGTTGTGGCAGCCTTTGTATTATTGCATTGCGTTTATCGGATCTGGATGTGTGAGTATCGTCGACCTTGTCTATTTGGTAACCGTTGATCTCTCCTTATAACCGTTTGAGCCACTACATTTAAACAAAATTCTCACCTTGCTATGAACTTGCGACCTTGTGTCCATATCCAGTTCAAGAGGGTTCAAGGTTCTATCAAGCATCTGGAAATATAATTAGGAGGTATTTTGGGATGATACCGATACCTTAGCTCGCTTTTCTGAATCCTGGTGAGTGATAATTTTTCCCCGGCTATTCTTCAGGACTGACTGGATTCCTTACGAAGTTCCTGCCCAATTGTCCGCTCGGAATGTCGTTGCAGCTCTCCAATAGATCTCGCTCGTTTCTTCCGAATGAAATTTCAACGGTGTGCCCTAATCCTAACACACCGGTCCAAATCTGAAACTGATTTTCGCACCTCCTCAGGCAGAGGACGGTAGGACTTCGCCCTCCATAGCACCCATCAATAACTTCGACGATGGCATTCGTTACCTTCAACGGACTCTTCTAGGATTCGATGCCGACAATCCTCAAATATCTTTCTCAAATCCCGGTTTCTTGCCATGGCAAGAGCAAGTGCACTCTGTACAGATGGCAAACAAAAATACGAGCACTATCCTGGTCGTTCCGGGCTTCGAATCTGTCTATATTACGGCAAAGAATATATGTTACGTGAATTACTTGCCCGCGGAGCTTCTGCGAGAGATATTTTTGTACCTCTTACCTGGTCGAGATTGGAAACTTGAGGAAAGACCTCCTCCGCAACTAGCTCTCGTTGAAGTTTGCAGTTATTGGCGAGACATCGCACTTTCTTATCCAACGCTCTGGTCAACGTTCATGATCGTCCACCCCATAGAGCGTCACATACCGATGACTAAACTGTGGTTAGAGCGCTCAAGAAATCGCCCGCTGACCCTGTACATTGACCATCAGAATCTGGAATTCGAGGAAGCATGTACTACAACGGACACTGTGATTGACCTTCTGAGACCTCATGTCCATCGCTGGAAAACTGTCACCTTCATCTTTACGGTTGGTATCCAGTCGTCATTATTGACGCTTCCTCGCAATGAGTTCCCTTTGCTCGAAACATTCTGTTTCGATGTGACCGGTACCATCGCTTGGTGTCCGGAGGATGTGGAGCGCGTTGAAGATGTATTTTTTCCTTCTTCTTCTCCGAAATTACGGGAAGTTACATGGGAGACGCGTGGCTTGTCGCTGCGCAGGCCGCCTTTGCCAATGGTACCAACAAATATCACTTGTCTTTCGGGAGATTTCCTGATGGATTCCGCTTTTTACAACTCGCTCTTGAATCTGAAGTACTTGCAGACTCTTCGATTGCACGGAGGTATACGCAGTGGCCTTGTTCCCTCTCCTCATCCTACTACCGTGATCTTACCTCATCTGCACGCTCTCGAACTTCGGACGAGTTTCTGCACGTCGTACTTGTTGGATTCAATAGCCACACCCAGTCTCGAAATCCTGGTGATTGCGAGAAAACTCGACGAGAAATCTCAAAAAACATTGTGTTCCTTCATTGAGCGATGTCGCTGTCATCTCAAGGCGTTCTCTTATCTTGATGGCTCGGGCGACGACTTGGAGAATCGATTCTTCGAAGAGTTCCTTGTCTCGACTTACATGGATCTCCTCTGCGAACTGAACATCCTCAGTCACAACGTAGATGTAGTGCTGAGGATCTTGGCCAATATGTGTCAGCTTGTTCTTCCTTCGCTGAATCGACTCTGGATCTCGACATGGTGTTGTTCTGGAGATCTTCTGCTCGACATGCTAGAACGCAGGGCAGAGGACTTTTGTCCCCCCACAAGCGATATGATGTCAGAAACGTTGTTCTGCCCAAATTATCCTCACCCATGCCAATACCTATTCATTCCGGTATCAGGATGTTCGCTCTGCATTCAAGCCACTTGGCTTGAATCCAGCTTTGAAGAAGTTTCGGATTGGTTCAATTCCCGGGTTCATTGGAATATGCGCACCAGTCATCAACCAGGACAAATCAAATTATGAGTATCTACTTTAAATAGTTATGATGTCCAAATTACCATTGATAGATAACATGGTCCTGCAGCTACGAATGAAAGCTTCTCCCAGTATACTTGATAACGTCATAGTGCGTATGCCTGTCCAATCCACATTTAACTCATTGGCTCGAATACATTGGGCGCTAGTGCACAGGAGAACCAGCTCTGTGACAGACTGTAGATCTACGGCGGCGGCGGAAAGAAAGCCATGTATATCCACTCTGCAATCGACTAGCTGCAGGGTTTTCAGTTGAGTGGGCCTGACCACTTTCGCTGGACAAACTAATCCCGAAGTTCCATAGCCCTCGCCCGGCCTGTGCAGAATGAATGTTCTGAGTTCCGGACAGCAGTCTAAAATTGCTTTATAGTCTTCTGCAAATATTGTGACTGCGTTGAAGGAAATGTTGGTCAAATTGATCCAATTTATTTTACGGAATTGCCCATGGAATGGCCCGGCACCCGTGCCCCCGTACTGAGAATCGCTTCCGATGGATATTGCTTTTAGGTGGGGCACAATGATGGGAATATATGCTTGGGTCAAGTCAACACATGGCATGTAGCTGTTAAATTGGCGTCTCCCGCCTGAATTAGAGAAACCTGAGGGTGTATCTTCCGTGCTTCGTTCTGGAGCCAATGCGCCTTTGACAAAATTCTGAAAGTCGGCGAATTTGGGAACGTCAATTAGCCAAGCATTCCCGTCTGCGCCACCTTTGCGAAACTGTTGAGGGATGATATGAAGAGGAAGCCGGATCGAGGCATGTGTTAATGCGAACTCGTAGATGGATATCGCACGATGTTCCTTGTGGATGACTTTGAGCCGAGCGTCCCACTGACGGTTATCGTGTGGGAATCGCAAAAACGTGTCTGTATTCCAGTCAATATTGACAGGATTTATGGCAAATTCCACAAAAACTTGGCCCGATCTGTTGGTCAATCGCAGAGTTTGGTCCAGTTGGTTTTCGAAATCGAAATGATATTTGGGAAATCTGACATGTGGACGGCTCGATGAGAACTCAACGTCGATTGACCAGCCCTCGACTGGGAGTCTGATTTT